>JAQFXU010000622.1:0-45771 GCA_034693705.1 Spatulosminthurus flaviceps | reverse complement strand
GGGTGAAGGGGGACGGTGGGGTGGGCTGACGCCGCCCTACGCGACAGCATCAAATTATCGCGGAGCGATGATTTTTGAATGATCAAGAGCCTTCTGTTCGTTGCATTGACCAGAGCCATAAATTCATATTTTCTAAACGTGAAACAAATGAATATCTGCGCAAACAAGAGATAACCAATGGGAAGTAGCGTTACCCAAATAAAAACCTGAATGAGATCGAAAAACTTTGGGTCTGGGACACACTGAAACAGGCGGTAAGTCTTATAAAATAAGACGAAGCTCGAAATGCCGCCATAGAGTTTCCAAATGGCCAAGCGCCATTTATTTTGCTGTGGTGATAATGTCCCTTGGATTATATCTTTGTACGGAATTAAATTCAACTTTGAGTAGATACTGAATGTGAATAAGTTGAGCTTTATAAGAAAACAACGGCTACCCATGTCAAAATGTCTTGGAGAAGAAATAAAAATCAATATCTTACCCGATGAATCGAGTACACGTACGTGGAAGGGAAGCAATTATGTATGTTAATTGATAATATGCACAAATGCACACATTATTCAAAGCTATACGCAACGAGACTATGTTCACACTCCGAACCGAATGAGTTCAGTTAAGGGAGAAATCACGCAGTAATTTCTACCGATCATTTCATGTTCTGGAGCTCTATGAAACTATAAAGTATAACGCCTAATTCAATTGTTTCTAAACAGAATTTTTCAGAAGTTATCAAAATTTTGAAATTATTTCAAAAAACTAAAACCTTTGTGCACAGCTACACTGAAATCTGTATATATGGTGGCGGTTATGTATTTTAAAGGCAATTTTCCTTTCCCTAAGAAGTTGACTATTTGAAGTTGAAATATTGAGAAGTACAGTTTAGACGTTGAACTAGCGATATAGTAGCTAGTATAGCACAGAGACATCAGATGGATTTTTAAAATGACAATAATAGTTGTGGCTGTGGTCATTCTCTTATTGTTAGTTCCATGAAAAAAACAGATGAAATGAAGTAGGGCAATGAAGTATGAAGAGCCAAGAATATTTGACTATAATTTTATTCTCTTTAGCTTAATAAATGGTTGTATTTAGTACGTATATGTTATATACTGCAATCATTGGTGTTCCTATGTTTTCGTATGTTATTAACGTATTCGGAAATGTTTACATGTTGAACAATAGGCAATTCAGTAAGAAATTAAAATAAACTGACTGTGTTTAAAGTAAATGAGTATATAGGCATTAATAATAATAATTAAAATCCTAGTGGAACAATAACAAATTACAAGTTTAATATCCTTGTTGTAGTATGTTTTCCACTGAAAATAAATTAAACGCAAAAAAGTATTATCATTTTGTACTATTTTCAGCCTGAAAATAATAAATAATATTGGTTCACCTTCTTGCTGTCTTCCCGAACTCTTTTAAAATGTTTTCTAAGCACTGAATTAATCAAACTACAGTTGAATTTCACAAAATATTTTAGGTTATTTTTCGTACATGGAATTATTTTTTGATACAGTTGATCCGAAGGTAAATAATAATGATGGTTGAACGTCTTCAAAACCGAAAGAAAGAAATTAGGGAAAGAAACTTTATTTTCACTGATCCCCATTAGGAGTAGCCATTATTGACTCTCATTGTCAGTTTACTGTTTGACATTAATTTTTAAACACAATTTGGTTGTGTTGGATTTCCGTATTCGAAGTATTTATTAAGATCCCAAAAATGAGGGAACAAAGAGTATTTAATTTTGGGACGTGCAAGGTAAATATCTATTGTGATGTTTTTGTTATCCATACAGTTCTTTAAAAAAAATGTGTCCTTAGTTATGTATGTACATAGATATATTTACGTCGAGGAAAAAAGTTTCATTAGTGTTTGGAAAATTACAGTCATAGGATAGAAATGGTTTGGAAAATCCAAGTAAGTAAGTACTAGAAAGTAAATAATAAATATAACAATACAAACTCTAGCTGTTTGAAGCTACATATGTATATTTATTTAAGGAAGTTTGAAAGGATTACCAGTACCAAGGTATACAGAGTACTCTATATACCTTGCTAGTACGCAAATAATACATACATACACTGCTGATGCGCTCATTTTCCCAACGAAGATTTATACGATACGGGGCGAAAACTTCATTTAACATAATCACCATAGGCCACGTCCATGTATGGGGTGACCCAAAACCAGTTCCAGGTTGCATAAATACGGAAAATAAATGTCATGGGTAGAAAGTGGGTCAATATTATGTATACTGACACAGGTTATAAGTGGGAATTTTTACAGTATTGTTTCAGTATCATACTTACCTCTTACCTGTATTGAAGCCATTAAAGGGGTGAAGAGAGACGGTCGTAGCGCTTATTACTTATTTAAGCGACTACTTATTTATTTACATTAAATTTTGGTGGAGAAATGATTTTTATGTTCATCTCTTCCTCACCTAACTTCCTTGTTCTTTCCATCCACAATCATTCCCATTTCCTATGATCCTCCCAACACCTCCTTTTTAGGAGCCTTTGTTCATTCCATAATCATATTATCATGTCTTCGTCTTCTATTGATGGAGCCCTTTTGCATGGGCCTCATTGTCAGTGTCAGTCGAAAATATCGTTTTAAGTACGTGCTTTACAAAGGCGCATTCATACATCTTTGGCGTTGGAATTTATTTGCCACAATTATGTACATAAATGAGATGCATAAGCAAACGGAGGTTTTTGCACTAGGATTTTTAGAGCCTACCCACACAGTATCAGAATCGAGATTTTTACAAATTAACCTAATTTCTTTCGGTGACAAAATCTACTATAGTACTATAGTATACAGGGCAAAAAATGATTATCAATTATAGCAGGGTTCGTAATAAATTGAGTTTTACTAGGTGTAATCATATTTTCCACGTACGTTTCATACTGATACCAAATTAGCATTTTCAGAAATATGTCTCTATTAAATGAGCTAGTCCGGCGAGTCCGGACCCCTGAGTCCCTGAGAATTTAATTTCCGTATCTAAAGATTCTCATATTTAAGTCAACACAAAATAGCAACCTTTCCAGCAGGTTTTCCCCCTTTTTCCACGGAATTTTGTAGTTTAGTTACTTTATTTCAAAATATGTAGGTACTGTTAAAGCACTTGCTCGACACCTGTGTATAGCTACAAAGGCTTCTAGCAATAAAAGTGTAAAAACATACACATTTGACGATTATTTAAATACATCTATGTTATCCCCACCGAATATTTTCAACAAATCATCATTTCCGAAAGCCAGTAGTACGATTCTGTTTTGAAATGAGCCCTTTCTCAACTTCATAAATAAAAAGGGAAAAGCTTTGCCAATTCATATTTTGTACAAGCAATTACTCATTTAAGTATGTGGAGTGGAGGAGAAGAGGAAATAAACTTTGCTTTGTCTGTATACTTTTGCAGTCATTGTATTTTTTACTGTAAAAACAAATCCAAAGAGCTCCACAGATTCAAGATTAAGGCTGAGTGTCACTTCAGTCACGTGTGCCTTGCCTTTAATAAAAAAAAATATATAACAATGACTAATGAACCTTGTGGAAACGAGCACCGGTTTGTTTAAGATTACAGCAGTTGCTATGGCACCTTGATTTTTTTCAAACAGATAAGCCAGTAGCCAGTGTTCAAAAACTCCTTGTCCTTTTCATTACATTTCATTGATGACATGAATATGAATAGCTGATAATGTTAAATAAATTATTATTGCGCCACAACAACAACAACTGAAAACGTTCATGAAAGGAAGCAATATTGAAGTTAAACGCTCATAGGAGACTATCATTATGAATGAGCACTGCAAAAAGAGAGAACACGAGGCAAGAACGTAGCTACATTTACTAACAATATTTATGTGAATTGTGAAGATGTTTAGAAGTGCGTAAATATGTGTACATAAATCCAGGGTAGGGATTTTAAACGCGTATAAATAACATAATAATATTTCTTAGTAGTCGTACGACGTAAGCACTTACCTAGGAACGTATAATAATTTATTCACATAGTTCACATTTATAACTCAACATGGAAGATGAAGATACTGATCTGTGGTATATATGCAAATTCTGTGGACGGGCATTTCCAGCGAAGGAGCTGGAAAGCTTCCTGGCTCACAAACAGGCGACTCATCCTAAAGAATTAAGGAAGGAAAAAAGGTAAGCCAATTTTGTCGCTTCCAATAGTTCGAGTGAGCTATGTAAATTTACTAAAATTAAATGCGTACGCAAAATTAAATTGTTAACGGTTTATTGTAGTAAGGCGCAGTATATGTGCAGTGTGTGTTGTGTTATTTATGATTCACACAGTAGCAATTTTTTAAAACAGGAAACAGCGTCGATTTAAGAAGTTATTGGAACTGGAGAATACGATAGGCGGGCTGAAGATTGAAGCTGGGGTGGAAGAGCTGGGAGTAGACCAATTTGGTTTGGAGAAGTCGTTCTTACATGAGGATTCTGTGACCGAAACCCAAGGAAACGGGTATTAATATTTTTTTTTGAAATATTGGTGTATACACCAATACATCATATACATATGATCAGCTTAATTTTATTGGATGATTCGAAACGAGTAATTAATATTATTGAGTTGATTTTAATTTTGTGTATTATTTTGTATGTATGATTATATTTGGCAGCTCCTTGGATGTTGCCTGTTCAGTACCTAATTCTGATGGCTCGATAAACGATAACTGTAAGCTGAAAGAAGTCATGGATTTGAGATCTTGTGAAGATGGGGGGCATGAGTTGGAAACTGATTCTCCAACGAATCTTGTTGAATCTTTAAACTCGGGATTTCCTGAATCTAGTGGGAGCGAGCAGGAATTAAATGAACCTCTAGGGATGTTAATGACAGGAGGGAAAGCATCGTCGATTTCGATACAGAAAGAAGAAAAGTTTGTGGAAATGATCTTAACGAATTGTTCTACAACCGTTGAACAAAATTCTCAACCTAAAGATGATTGGTCTCCCTCTGGAGATGGGGAAAATATTCAGGTGGAACGAGAGCTTGATGAACTGACAAGTCTGTCAGAAAAGACATTGGAACCGGGAGGTATTCTCCGAAACGTAATTGGCTTCTTAGTAGACACAATCTCAGGGGGTGTTAACTTTGTGCTTCCTAATAAGCCCTCGGTGCCAGTGGAGATCGAAGAAGGGGTGGAATCAGGATTCAGTGGACCAAATACTTCTGATGATCAGAGAGCGACAGACGTCGTGACTGTAATGAATGTAACAGAGGATGTTTCCACTCCTACTCAAAACCGAATCGAAAGTGAAAGTAAGGACCAAGAATCTTCTTACAAGTCCAATTTGAGGAATACGAAATCTAAAGCAAATCGCCCATTCTCAAAATCAATGTTCAAGTGTAACGTGTGCTCCAAATTATTCAAAACAAAAGCATGGTTGAAGCGACATGAAAATATGATGTGCAGAAGTTCAGAATCAAGTAATCCAAGGCATTCCCAGGCCTATTTGAAGAACAAAACAATGGGGAAGTTGATTAAATCTGCTAAGCGATTTCAAATCATTTTTAAATTGAAAAGAAAATTCTACCAGTGCAAACATTGCTTGAAAGTCTTCAGAATGAAAAAATACTCCCGGGATTTGATACAAGTTCACATTGATCAACACAAAAACCAGAAGCCGTTTTATTGTTCTAAATGTAACATCCAGTTCCAAACCCCGTGGAGTCGTCAAAGACACGAACAAATCCATAAAAAGAAAAAACTTAACTTGTCTTGCTCAGCTTGCTCCCGAACATTCTCCACTTACTGGAGCCATTGGCAGCATTTAAGTCGGAACGAAATTGAAACCTGTATAAGATGTAATGTTTGCTCCAAGATTTACATCGGGAAATGTGCCTTGGGTGTACATTATAGAAGGGAGCACAATGGAAATAATGGCATCGAGATCAATAATCTTGAAAAAACAAATTCCACGATATCTGTCCCAACCCGGAAATCTATTAGAGGGATAAGTCAATCGAGAGTTACCAAAAGATTGAATTTTGTCAGTCGAATTCCTGAGCGCAGAAGTAAGCGTTTATCGACTCAAAGGAATAATGAAGGAGAAACGGTGAAACACAAACTGCTGCCACAGCAGCCAGCACCGAAGATTGAGGGATCTCAATTTACTTCGAAACCAGAACAAGTCCCTGATGACTACTACTTCCAAATTGCGAATCCCAATAGTCATGACTATTGCAATGAATTATGTCCCACCGAGCATAAGTTTATCTGTAAAAGGAAGAGCCTTTTCAGGAAACAAGCCTCGAAAGAACGCAAATCTAAGGAGCAAGCCATTGTCAGCCAAAATAAAGGAGGTGATCTGCCAGGGCCACAGGATGGAAATTGTGAGGTCAAGAATACGAAGTTTCCAGGGATTAAATCGAATATCGGATTCATTGATCATTGCTCAAGTCCTCAAGTTGGGTCCGATAAAAGATAAACACTTAACCATTTAACTACTTCTTAACCATCCTTCAACAGTATTCTTATATGTTCATAGCAACCCCTTTTAGTTATTATTTACAACTTTCTCTACCGACTACCGATGCTCACAAGCATCGATGTTTTGTAATTCGTGATAATTAAATTATGGTGCTTATAAAAAACGACATTAAAACTTGTATTAATTTAATAATTATTACCACTTATTAAGTATAAGAAACGGATTGATAGAATCAGTGTCATATAAATGAAAAGGTTCCGCGAAATATCCAAGTCCATGCTGTACACTGCACACGAACTGTAACTGGGTTGTAAGAAGTGAGCCATATTGTGCACGGATTTGTTGAATCTGTATTGCATAAGTTGTAACATTTTACTAACAAAATCAACCGTATTTAGTTTAAATATTATTAAAATCCAAGGGAATCATTTTTATCAAATTCTATGGAATGGTAATATCTTTCATAATCTACCTTTCAAATTCAAATCAGTGAAGTGCGGAAATGATGGAATAATACAGGATTACCCACATTAATTTTGGTAGGGGTTTTTAACTATTTTTAATGTGTTCTAAGTACATTGAATATTCCTTAAAAAGGCTGCTCGATATAAACATTGCAGTGGTTGTTATCGTTGTACGTGGGTACCAACTTTTAAGTAATTTAACTGTATTTAGCTCCTTCATTCTGTGATGCAAAGTTATTAGTATCTTACAATTAGACTCTTACAATTTTTAGCCATATGTTTTATTTCAGGGAGTAAAAATAGAATCCCTGACATCTCTCATTCATTCACACTTCACACATAATAGTGAAACTATAATTATTCCAGATTCTTGACATAATAAAAAGCAGTACTACAGTCTTCCAATTCCAACAATTATGTTGCTGTAAAAAATTGACCATAATGGTTATCCTTAATGGTGACCTTAATGGACTTATCGTAGCGATATGACCGTTATATGCGTGTACGGAATCGGAAAAAGTAGCTCCACGGGGAAAGAAGGTAAGAGATATGAGTTCTGTATGTTTTTTAAATTCAAGGGATGTACTTTACATTTCCCATAATGTCCCAAAGTTTTTTTATTTAAGCTCATGCATAGTGTACATGTATGACTGACGTCGAAGATTTTCGTTTGAACAAAATAAATTAAGCATTAACGTAACCCTGGGTCTTCCTTTAAAGTTTTGAGTGAATAACGTTGGATGAATTTGTAGCCGGAACCATTTTTTCGATGTGTTTTATCAATGTATTGAATGTCCAATCCAGCTATTAAATTTCCGCTTCCCTTCGCATTGAATCCAAATCATCATGGTCGCGGTTGTAGGGCTATAATTCCAAAATATTTAAGTAGTATTTTAATATCTTGTGCACCTAGGGTCTAAACTAATGTAGAAACTATTTCAAAAATGAATATTTATAAAATTTAATAAAAATTTCACCAACCCCCATGAATAGTAGGCACAAAGCAAAGGCAATCACCAAGACCAAGACCGTCTTTGTGTTTGAATTTATTGACGAGTACATTGTATTTAGCAGAGTAGCAGACCTATTGATTTCGCAGCTGTCTTCAGATCGATGATGATCTTGGGAATAAAGTCTCGCTCACAGGATACATACACAATTACCCGGAAAGGAGGCTGTCTTTATTAATTCAATGCAACTGTAAGAATATAGTTGTTTTAATTCTCTGAAAGGACTGTGGATGATAATGAATCACTTATTGCTGATTATTTTTGCAAATGTACATACGCAACTTACAATGAGTGAGTGTAGGATAGATCTGTGCTTTAGGCGCTGTTATATTGCTGAGAGCATTTAGTATATTTGCATAAAAAAATTGTTTCTGCAAATAAAGGTGTAGCACATTTATTTAATGTATAAACGCAGATCCTTCAGTGAAACTATAATGTGTTTGTCTCACTTACAAAAATTAGTAATCAGATCATTACATGGCTTTCCAATTAAAAGTCAGTCAAGAATTATTGAGTAATATTTGCAAATGACGTATAATGACAATAATTTTATTACATACTTTGTTTTCATATGCGTTTCCGAAAAGTATAAGAAAAGTTAATGCTTCAATTTTGCACAAAATTCACAAAATCGCAATATGTGCATTTAAAAGTACATATCAATCAAGAATAATAATTATTATTTATGACTTTTAGTAAATGATTTGTACACCGCAACATTAATAATATCGTCCATGTGAGACCCTGGAAAAATTTCTGGTTTGTCTCGCTTGATTCTGGAATAATTATCTTAAATTATGGTTGCGGTATGTATACAACATATATTCCCAAAGGCTATCACACGGAAATACTTCCATCTCGAAAATCTGTCCGGCCAATTAAAACATTAACCAAAACGCTTTCTCCTTCCCGATTGGCTTTTTGAGCTTCCAGAAGAATCTCCTCTGCTTTCGTTTCGTTGTCTCGATTGATTAGTTCTCCTTTCCCTCCTAGAGCAGGTACCATGTCATGGTAATTCGAGAACTGCAAATTGAACCAAAAACCATTTATATATAACATTATAAATCAATGAAACAGGAGGTGAACCAATTTATCTATTTAGCATTCCGTCACCCTCTTCAATTCCGAGTTCACGTTTTGACTTTTGACTGAGCGGAGGAGAAATGACTAAATGAATTAAATCTATTCCGTAAACTCAAATGAAATTACCTCCAGCTTGCAAGCCACGTCACTACCCAGCAGGGGAACTTGTTCTCGGGCTATTTGAGTCCAGCCAGCATCATTACCAACGATTGACATTACTGGAGCCTATGATTTAAAAATGTAATTTTGTTTTCATTAAATTACCGAAAGGGAATAAATTCAGATGTTTGATTTTGAAGTTCGAAATTTAATATTCAACTTGACTATGTCCAAAGAAAGGTTGGAATACAATCTGTACCTTGTGACGAACAAAAGAATCGTACTCCATCAGAGAATATCCCAGACTTCCGTCACCATAAATAATCCAAACTTGGCTGTCTGGACGACACAGTTTTGCTCCTAAAGCAAATCCACCGCCCACACCGAGTGTTCCAAAAGGGCCAGGGTCAAGCCAGCTCAAAGGTTTTCGCGGTCTGGAGAAAAAGGTTAAGCGTTTTTATGTTAGCTCTACTAATTATTATAATAATAATTATTTGTACCGACCTAAGAACGTAAGCTGCAGACCCCACGAAATCGCCTCCATCCGCAATTAATATAGCATTATCGGGAAGAACCTTGTCAAACGTTTGAAGAACTTTAATTGGATTTAAATGTTTATCCGTAACCTTGGAAGCTTTCTGCAATTAAAATAGTATAAGAATAATAAATAAAAACCCACTTAAAAATTTCACGCAAGCAAATATAGTATCATGTTTTTACTTCAACTAATTCCTTTTCTCTCTTGTCTTCTCTTGACCTCAAGGTGCTCACCCATTCTGGGTCAGGTTTATAACCTTTCAGTTCTTTGGCTAATTTTGTGAGGAAATATCCGACGTCACTTTGAGAGGTCAGGGCTGGCCGCCAAAATTGCTTTGAATTCTGAAAACAAAACATTAGTTGTAGTTTGGATTTTTGATTATGTTTCCACTAAACTAGTTTTGTGATTTTGACAATGGATTATGTTTTCAAATAAAATGTATGTATTTAATCTACCAGTAGCATTTTATCCTTGTCTCGATTCACAGCCACAATTTTGCCTTTCTTTGGTAATGACCTGCCATAGCTGAGTCGAAAGTCACAAATAGCACCGGCTAAGATCACAACATCGGCATCTTGTAAGGCTTCTCGCCTCTTATGACGCATCTGCTCACAGAAAATGTTTACATTATTATTATGATGACAAAATTAAGGTCCAATATTACTTAGAAGTAGAGTTTAAAAAATTATTTTCATGAGACTATTTTCCACGAACTTGAATAGAGCTGTCGGGTCCCAACAATCCTCTCGCCATACCACCCAGAAAGCACGGAATCCCCATTTCGGTTAATGCAGCAGCCACGTCATCAACTGGTGTTGGAGGAATTGTTGCCTGGCTACCAACAATTATCACTGGCTTTTTGGCTTCACGCAGTAATTTAGCTGTCTCCGAAACTATTGAAAAGTAATTTAATCATAAAAAATAGGCCCCTATTTGAAAAATAGTAGTTAGCGATAAATATGAAGGTCACTTGCTCTGTCCTGATGTTGCTTTTGGGTAGTCAATGGGTAATGGGTCGGTGGAAGGAACATTGTCAAAAGCTCCGCCAAATACGTACTTCAAGTGATAGTTGATATATCTACCATTAAAATTATTCAAGTAAGAACAGGAAAATGCTTCTGTAACACAATAATACAACTTTACATTTACTTACTTAGCAGTTATCCACTGAAGAATATTTTTCGGGTCCTTTAGTACACTTTCTTGAGCCACAGTTGAGTAAGGGTACAGTACGTCGATGGGCATTTCAACAAACACTGGACCTACAGTTATTCATGATTCATATAGAGTCAATTAATTGGAATTACTATTGTTGGAACTGGTTGTTAAGACATATCGTTATTTCCACGTGTAAATTACCCGGAGTCCCTGAAGCAGCAACCTGACATGCTTCTTTAAGAGTTGGAACAATTTGTCGGATGGCAGTTATTGAGTAACTTTTTTTGCAACAGGATTTAAATAGTCCAATTTGTTCGATGTCCTGTAGCGCTCCTCGTCCTTTCGCTAGGGTGGCTGCAGCGCCCCCTGTATAAATGAATGTTAAAGTAATTAACTTTCATTGAATTCCTAACGGAATGGTTTCGGAAAAGGGGAGGTATACTATCTTGAAAGTACTTGCCGATAATAATAACAGGGGATTCAGCCATTTGAGCATTTTTCACAGCAGTAATGGTATTTGTCACTCCAGGCCCTGCTGTTACCACCGCAACTCCAACCTGCAAGATTAATGATGACCTCAAAATGTGTTCTAGTTCGACGAGGCAGATGTTTTTTTCAATTTCTTAATTCCAGTCATACCTTTCCACTAAGCCTGGCGGTTGCGTCTGCGGCAAATACCGCAGAAGCCTACGAAAGCAAAAAACATTTTTTGAAATCAAATTAAAATATTACAAGCAGATGCGCATGTCTTTCTTATAGAAAAATCTAAAATATAACATATAGTCTTGTAGAAATATTAAACTTACCTCATGACGTGTATCGACAACCTTAATTCCTTGTTTTTCTGAAGCGACCAAAATAGGTGACACATGGCCCCCAACTAATGTGTACACAAATTTGACACCATGGGATTTTAAAACTTGAGCTACTAGCTCTCCACCATTTTTTGTACTTGTTTCGTCTATCTCCTGTGTGAACAAAATAAATTATAAATTATTTTTTAGCAATACAACCCTTTTTTATTCTTGTATGTTGCATAGCTTTTTTCAACAAATACATATATTACGAAAATGCGCATTGAATTTCCGGTTCCAATTTTTTATAGGGGCAGTTTCAGACTATTACCCCCAGAATTATTGATCTCGATTTTTGAAAAAAGCAAGAGTCAAAATCGTGATTTTTATTATAAATTTTAAGAAAATCCAAGGTTGCACCTTAAATAAATAGGAAATTTCCCGATTTTGTTGAAAACCGACAGCTAAACATCCTCTATGGGGCTTAACCAGTTGTGTATTAAATACTGCACCTCGTGAGCAATTCACAAGGAGCCTCACTTTTGGAACTGCGCGAAACATTTCGATCTTTTCAAATGTTATTAAAAGTTTTTACTTTTAGAGTGTTTAGGTATTACAGCAAACGACAATGAGCAGTTACAATATTTTTTATTGCAACAATCATAGCCGCTGTATAACTTAATTGGGTGTGAAGAGGTCTTCCCCAGTTTAGTAAATGAAATAAATGTAGCAATCACCTACCCAAGTTATTTAAATAAACACTGAATGTGACGGTATAGTTTTGACGTGCCTATCAATTAACTATAATATAGTTGTAAACAATAATTATCCATCCTGGCAATCACGCGCACCTTCAATATTCTCTCCAGCACTGCTTTATAGAGATTAATAAGGAGTAATTTGGGAGTGTAGGGAACGAGTTTATAGCTATAAATAGGGGTTGTATATATAGTAATTGAAATGAAATGAATTTATTCAACTAACTTTGCTGTAAATGCGATTTGGGGGTAAGTTTTGTGTGGACAAAATTATATATAGAGAGATAGAGAAATACGCAGTTGAGCAAAAATACATGCATTTTTTGCTTTTACTCTCGGCTCACTCACGGGCAAAGTCCATATTTTGTACTTTCGTACACTGAACATCCAAGCATTCAAGGTCCAGGTCCAGGATCACCACATTTAAAGTATGTGCTTTTATAAGTAAGTATACATGTGAGTGTGAGTTTATGGAAGTAGAAAGTAGATATAAACTACACAAGTATACGGCACAGTGCACGCATCGTATACAATCAAACTCCCCAATGTATTTTACAAATGATTAAACCATGTTAGCATATCCACCTCTTGTCTTTCCAGCAAGTTTCTGTGTAAAGCTCTAAAACCATTTATCTTACGTGTTAAATTTTATATAGTTTAAAATAGAATGAAAATTATTGTAAGTACATAAATATAAGCAGATCTAATAGGTAATTTCTGTATGCACAAAATATAAGATTTAACGTATTGATGAAGATGAAGTATATATTAAAGACGAATATAAAACATAATGTACTTACATAAATATAATAGACTTAGGAGCATTCAGATATCAATTCTTTTGTGCCTTAATTTCCAACAGCCAGTACTGACTTAGGTTTATCAAGGTTAACGCATGAATTTAATGCACTCGCAACTTTATCTACACAGTTGTTTGTGCAATAAACTCCCTACTGTCTGTCTATAGTCTATACTGTCTGTGGAATCGCCCTCACATTCTCACATATGTCTGTCGTCCTGTCGCAATTAAACAGGGATGCACAGTGTCAAGTTCTTTGCGGATGCGGCATCATGTAAATACAATAAATAGCTAAAGTGTGCTCACCTTTAAACACACTGTTGTCAAGCAATATAGATTATTCTACACATAAAGTTATGAAAGGCCCGCATTTATACTACATATTATTGGGACTTCGGGGGTAGAGAACCATGGACAAGTGTGATACACTCGGATGCACTCATTGACATTCAGTTAAATAAAGGTCTGCGTTATTATATTATGTATCAAAAAAGTTTTCATTTTTAGAAGACTCATTGCAGTCGTTGCTCCCATGCCTAACAGCCTTGCTCTGGTTCTCACATGATGTACAGCAGAATAACACTTGTTTTAAGTACTGCAGGAAACACTGTGGGAGGATTCTGTACGGTGTGCGAAGAAGTAAATTAATGCAGTTCACTGTATTTCGTACGAGCTATATTTTTCCACACTTTATATCAACTTTTTAATAAAAGTTCTGCAGACTACTCAAAGTTTGACAAAATCTAATTCTTATGTTTTAGCGGCTTTTTAGGGCATGCATAATATAGACGGTGATAAAATACCGAGTTTTTGTATCGTTAAATTCAAATCAAGCTGATAACTATTAATGTTTTAACACATCTTCAGTGGTATGTACCTTACTTACATACTGTTACAAATACTTAAGGTGAGCAAAGTACAACGAAATAAATATCAGTTTTAAATACTTGTGGGCCACGTTATGCTCAGATTGGGATTATAGCAATAAATGAATTACTAACTTTTAAAAGAGATAATAAATAAAAAAAAGAGTATACTTACACCAGGTACTAAATATCTGTACATTGGTTCTCTCCGATTTCCAGGATAAAAGGGCGATAAGAAAATTGAAAGTTTGTTAATAAAGTAAGCTATGCAGCAAGTAAATGCTATGTAAAGCACTGTCTCAGTGTACGCACAGATATTACAAGCCATTGTGAGAGGTGAGCGTTTACGCGCAAATGGAGAGTTTCCACAAAAGGAATGAATGAAAAAATTAATTTGCTTCTTGCTGGGGAGAAGCAAACGAGTTTCTATTTTTATACCCCTTTGTGAAGTGAAGCAGCTTCGTGTATATATAATTTTTGATGACTCCGTGATTCTGTCCAATGATGATAATAATAAAAACTGGATATGAGATGGAAAAATAGCTTGTACAGAGAGGAGTTGTCTAACGCAACTTGCATTAGCTTCATTTCACCTCTGCTATTTGGTTCATACATATTCATTGAATGCTATTACACTCTCTTTTCCAACACGTTTCTCAATAACTACTGTATTACTAGCCGATAAAAATTGAAGTGTTGTACTGCATTTTGAGCTACTCGATCAAGACTGTCAAGAACACATTGTAATTTTAAAGTGGTTTGAAAAAAATTATGTTGAGGCTTACAGTCTTCAATATTAATGTAAAATTATCATAAATAATGACATCAAGAGGATGTTGAAAATATGGAATAAAAAATAATTGACCCGTCTACTCTATTTTTATAAGACATAAATAGTACAGCAGAAGAATGAATATTTCCAAATTACTTTAGGATGAGTTTCCGTAAAGTTAAGGATGTTAATTTAAATATTTTCTTCTCCTTGACTCTTCAGGTAAACATAACACCGCACTGATTTAAAACAAAACCAATATCAAGTAAAGGTAAAATTTACAAAAGCGTTGGAAAAATGTTTTTGAGAAAACGCCTCAATCCTGTTACTATACATACTTTCGTATTTTTAGAAACGTATGATGAAACACCGGAAGTGTAGTAGATTACATGATACCCAGGTTCAGACCGCAACCCCATAGGCTTTCTTTGCTTTTCCAAAAACATGCTCAAAAGTATTTATGGGCTCAAAATTGTAATCCTTGTCGAGCATCTCACTCCGAAGAGGGTAGACGATAACGTCGTTATCTGGATGTGAAAATGCAGCCAACGATTGTCGAGATTTCTTCATCTTGACTTCACATTCTGGGATCACCACTCGGTGATGCTGTAATTAAAATAAACGATTCAATGGGATCACCTGAGCCTTGCCACTGATAATTTATATTAATTAAATGAGTGTTATTTTGCTGTCGACATCTTATACCGTAGCAGGGAAGTAACCACAGGTCCATTTTTCAAGGAGGTCGCCAGTATTAATTATAATAGTTCCCGAGATGGGAGGGGCAGGGATCCAAGTGTTGGATTTTGTTTTAACCTGCTTAGTCAAAAGATTTTTAAGTACATTAAGGAGGAATAATACTTGAATTAATTAAATGAAGGGGATTTTAAGAAGCTCTCGCACCTCAAGACCTCCCATGTCATCTTGAAACAACATGGTCATTGTTCCATAGTCGGTATGTGGAGCGCAACGTATGTCCCCGGGACGGACGTCTTCACCAATGGGAGGATAGTAAGCTGATCGAAGTACATTCAAAGTTGGAATCGTTGGATCTGATAAGGCCCTCATATTTTCATTGAAAACGTTGACATTATCAACCTTGATTGACATTGCCAAAAGCTTGAGTAACTTTATCTGGAGTTTCCAGGAAACTGTCTCCAAAGTTTCGCAGACCTCATGAAATTTGGGGACCTCTTTGGGATAGAATCTTTCGTTACCAAAGAAGTCAAATGTTTCCTTCAATTCTCGATTCACGTGGTTCAGTCTGCATATAAACCATTATTTGTATTATTTAAAATCATGAATAAAAAGCTGAAGTACCTGTATTTTCCATAATAATTGGTTTTTATGTAACCCACTGTTCTATTCCAGGAGGAGTGTATCCGTGGTAGTTTTGCACAATATCCTTTTTGGCGTACAACATTTTGATTTCACTTGGTAGTTGAAAAAATTGTGCACTTTCTTCAAAAACAGTCGAAATCTAAAGAAAATTCAAAAGTGGTGGATTTCAAAATATGTGGAAACCAAACATTTTCATACGTCAAAACAATAATATTGTGAGAGTCAAAATTTTTACTTACCATATCTTCTGGAATCCCATGATTACTCAGGTACGCAAATCCATACTCGTGCAGAGCCTTCCCAAAGTTTTCTGCTATTCCTTGAATATTCGGATCATTTTCATTCACTTGCTCAATATTGAATAAATTATGAAGGTCCACTGAAGGAATCCTTTCCTGCTTCATGGTAACTAATACAAAAAGGAAAATAAATATTTGTCAGTGCTAAAAGCTAAAAGGTCGATTTAAAAATTTATATATTAGATTATTATATAGTATCAATGTTTTTTTTTGTAGTGGGAATTTTAGGAAATCTAAATCTAAACCCCAAAAATAGAATTGGCGTTAATGAGGCGTAAAGGTAAAAAGTGCAGGAAAAAGTTTTGGAGTTAAAATCTGCGTTGTCAACGGACTCTTCTAATTAACTTGATATCTATGCATGTCCAGTTAGTTCATGGTACATATATGTATGCAGTTGATAAATGACATTTTAAATCCACTTGCTTTTATATGTACTGCGGTCGCGTGCAAGTGCAAGTAGTAAATAAATTACGTAGCCCTGTATGATATTAATATTTATATTTAGCTCTTTCCCGTATTTTCTACCAATGTTCATTCATACACCAATGAATGAACAATTTTATTATTAATTCCACAACGAATATTCAAGCTCTACACGCTCACCTTCAGCTATTCAAACTTTTGGTGTTAAAAGCTCAATAATTTTCATTCAAAAGTTTTGAATGGAATTGAAAGTAATAATCAATTACAAAATAACTTTACTTGCTACAAATCCAAAATCAAAACACGTAAAAATGAATCCCCACAATGCCGTCACAATTTCGACTAGAACACCGTCAAGTCCGTTGAGCATATATATGCCACTTCCCAAATAAATAAATTACTATAATTATTACTGATTTTAATGAGTACAATGTGTTCAAATCACAAAACTAGCAATAAGTTGGTAAAACATTTTCTATATTTAGATGATTTGTAAAGAGCACAATAAATATTATTTAAGTAATGTGATTCTATGCTGACAATGATACGAGGTTGTGTGACTTTACTCATTGTAGCACTGGAACTTTATTATGTTGTCCATGTACTTTATTATGATAGCCTGATAATTTTCTATACGGCATAAGTAAAACTGTTCCTAGAATTTGTTATTACTTCCTTAGTTTATATTTCATCCTCGTTATTTGCGTGCTAGTTAGTTTATCAATCAGAAAAAACATGTTTGCCTTCGACCGCCCTTTGACCCAAGTCTAAAAACATTTAATATAATATTTAACGATATGACTGTCGATAAAAGTTACATACATAGTGGAAAACTTTTTCCACTTAAGTTAGTTTTTTCTGGCAGAAACTATTTTAGTCTAAAGCGATAATTTTATCCAAAGTATACTTATAACCAATAACTGCTCATCCAATCCGAATGTAAAATTAACATAAGGTATAAATTGTTAATCAGACTGTTTGAAAATTTGGTTAAATTATTTCTGGTTGAATTATGTGCGGATAAGATACTTTTTGTATGTGTTGGTTTTTGGGTAAAAAGTAAATGGATGAATTACTTCTGGACAATTTGTTTAGTTGGTTACCATAATTTTGTGTGAAAAAATGTTTGGTGGGTATAAATTGTTTTGTAGATGAATAAGTTTCTGGCTAACTTAAGTTTTGGATGAGTATTATATTTGGTTGAAAAAGTTTGTAGATGAGCTGTCCGGCTCCCCACATCGATAGTAGGAGTATTGGTGTTTGTAGCGAGGGTCTTAATTTAGTGTAACTACTAATGTGAGGAGTAAAAGCGTAAAATGTGTACAGGAATGAGTAACATTTGACGGAAATTCAAATGATTGCATATGTAGTTTTTACTAAGTTATGTACATATTGCTTATTTACCTCCAAGCCACCCACATCATCTTGGAACAAGAGCATCAAAGCCGCATAATCTGTATGCGGCGCACATCGAAAACCCCCGGCTCTAGCTTCTTCATCGTCGGATATTGGAGGATAAAAAATGGTTCTTACATCGCTTATATCATCCATCATTACATCCACTGTTGGATCAGTCAAGCTCCTCGTGCATTCATTAAAATAATTCACGTTGTCAATCTTAATTGACATCGCCAACAATTTCAACAACTTCGTAGTAAGTTTCCAGCTCGCTTTTTCCATCAATTCCATAGCAATTTGAAATGCGGACAGTTCCTCGGGATATAACCAATTTTTACCCCAAATATCGTACGTCTCTTTCAGCTCTCGTTTACTACCGACGTCCAGCCTATATTCATGGTTCAAAATTTTACGATAATCGCATGGCATATGGCATTACCTATGTACTTAAAAATAACATATTAAGTACATAATAACATATTGCGTATTCATTCGACAAGGGAAAAACTTAAAAACGATGAAACAGCAAAATAAGCTTAAAATTCTTGTCCAGCAAATGAGTAGCCATGATAGTTCTCAAAAGCAATTGTTTTCATTCAAACATTTCATTTTTATGTCAAATGGTAGCTTGAAAAATTTCTCACTCTCGGAAAACGCAGCAGATATCTGGCAAGATTCGCAAGATTATAATTTTAAGTCATTACCAATACCAATGCAGATAAAATATGGAAGAGTTAATATTTAAAAAATCTCACCACATAATCCGGAATCCCATGATTTATCAAGTACGCAAATCCAAATTTATGAAGTGCATGTCCAAATTTTTTCGCAAGGTCTTGGAAATGCGGATCCTCATGATCATGATTCATTTCCTCTTTACTCCTTTCCTTGCTGTAAAGGCTCTTCACATCCACCAAAGGTATGCTGTTCATCATCCTATAGAGAAATATATTGCCTGAAGTAATCAAATTTAAATGAGAAGTAAAACTGACTTCAGGATCAAATTTTTGTATTTTTTGGTTCCTCCTATAATAACTTTGGACTTTGGATTTGGAGTATGTATTTTAAGTATGTAAATACTTACTTAATTTTAGTAGTAGTGTATCTAGCAACTAGCAGTATTAAATATAATTCCTTGACCATAATCTTTCATAATAAGTAAGGTATTAACCCATAATTAACTTCTTGGAAGCAGTTTGGCTCGAAGACTAAATTGCCTCATCTTTCAGTATGTACGTAATTATTAATGATCTTCAATTAAACCGACTTTTCTATAATAAATATATATTTAATAAAAGGAAGTCAATATATGAAATTCATTTTTAAGTGTTCAAATCGGAGGCTGTTATATATGGCAATTATGCATTGTGCATGAAATGAACTGCGGGACCTTGAATAATAATTATTTTCGAAGTTGAAAGTAGTTACAGGATGAAGATCCGTTATGACCACAGCATCCAGCGGCTTCAGCATGAAACAAGTGCAATTTTCTATAGCTGAGAGTGTCATCCAGTGGCCACCATTCAATACACAGCACGTGCTGTTAGTATCAGATGCTAAGCTAATGCATGGCTTGTACATACATAGCTACTACTTGCGTAGCTCAATTCCTGAGTTTGCCGTGGGAGCGGTGTAGACTGCAGAGAAGTGTACTGAGCCGGTGAATGTGAGGAAAGGAGCGAGGACGGCGAAGAGAATTCATACGAATGGTGACGGGTGTGAAGAACAGTCCTGTCTGTGAGTAGTCCTCGTTTTGTAATTATATAATTAATCGTTAAAATGGTGAGTACAATTATATTTAAAGTTAAACGTTTTGGAGTCCAACAATGTTCAGTTTATTTTGAGAGGATGAGCTTTAGTTTTAGGGATTTTGATAGAGTATTTAAAGTTCTGTGAAAATCGAGCGAGGCGTGTGGGCATATGGGAAGGGGAAGCCGGAGGAAAGCATGGCAAGTGCAGTGTTGGCTGTTCACAATGGCGGAGTTAGGGAATAGGCAATGTTGTATTAGGAATTGGGTCTAGATTATTAGTTTTGAGGAGCATTGACTAAGTTGTGAGTTACTAGGTTCCTATGTTATTATTTGGTAAGAAGAATCTTTATGTAGACGTTGTGAGAAGCGAATCATTAATTTGTATTTAGTGAGAATGAATTTGATTAGTGGAAGCTTTTTTTATGTGAGGGCGTTTAGAGGGTATATCTATGTCTGTATTTTTATGTGGTTTGATTTGTTATTTGAATTAATTACAGGCAGTAGCCCTTGCTCGCCCATTAGTGTCGGTCCGCGATGAGAAGGATGGCCTTACCGGCACGACTGTCCCATTGCCAGCTGTCTTCAAGGCTCCAATTCGACCCGACATTGTGAACTTTGTTCACCAAAACATCTCCAAGAACTCTCGACAACCTTATGCCGTGAATGTGGATGCCGGTAAGGGATTTAATTTCTAGAGTTGATAAGTTTTGGGGAATGTGTTTGTTTGCACGGCTAATGTCCCGAGACTTCATTGCATGTGTTGTAGCGGATCGAAAAGCGTGCTAAAGTAAATAGGTGACAAGTTGTTCTTTGGCTACTTTATCTCATAGTTGTTCGAAGGGCATAGTCATCTTACATAGAAAAATTCCAATTTTTGACATACCGGTGGTAGTATGTGGGGATGTAATGCTATAATAGTGTTGCTTGCTGGTCTGTTTAGGTCACCAAACATCCGCCGAATCATGGGGAACTGGTCGTGCTGTGGCTCGTATTCCTCGTGTCCGTGGTGGTGGTACTCACCGATCCGGTCAGGGAGCTTTCGGTAACATGTGTCGTGGAGGTCGTATGTTCGCTCCTACTAAGACCTGGAGGAACTGGCATAGACGTGTGAACACCAACCAGAAGCGATATGCTATTGTATCTGCTTTGGCTGCCAGCAGTGTTCCTGCTCTGGTCATGTCCAAGGGTCATTTGATCCAAGAGACTTCGGAAATACCGTTGGTTGTCACTGACAATATCCAAACGTATGACAAGACCAAGCAGGCTGTCACCTTCCTCCGTCGACTGAAGATCTGGAACGACGTTCAGAAGGTGCGAGTTGAAGAGTTGTATTGGCTGGAAGGTCATGATTTTGTCTAACAAAGTGCAATGATGATTAAGTTTTTATTCTATTGATATTAAATTAATATCAATATGCGACTATTTTACTTGCCCTCTCTGATACCTAATCAGGTGGTGTAGTCATTTACAAGCATTGTGAATTGAGTCTAATTATTGTATTTTCGTTATTTAGGTTTACAAATCTCGCCGCAACCGAGCTGGTGTTGGTAAAATGCGTAACCGTAGACGCGTTCAACGCCGTGGTCCCCTTATCATCTACGACAAAGATCAGGTAGATTTTAAAGCGTGTCCGTACGAATTATTTTATTATTATTGAGCTATGATGAGGTTCCTACTTCGGTCCGTGTTTATGAGTCTTCTGAATTAAATGAAGTACTGAGCAGTCCAGTATTAGTACACTGCGCTATTTATGTCAACTGGAAGTATTGAGGTTATTTTTCTATGTAGGGACTTACCAAAGCCTTCCGTAACATCCCCGGTGTGGAAACCATCAACGTTGCCCGCTTGAACCTCCTTAAACTCGCCCCTGGTACGTGTTTCCCAAATTATATTTTTTTAGAATATTCTTGGTCCATGAGCAAGTCACACAATATCTGATGTAGATTGCAATTCACTTAAATTCCTTTTGGATCATTGACAGGTGGCCATGTCGGTCGTTTCCTTGTCTGGACTGAGTCCGCCCTCAAACAATTAGACTCAATCTATGGAACATGGAGGAAGGAGTCCGAAACTAAGAAAGGATACAACTTACCTCTCCCTAAGATGGCCAATAGTGATCTCTCCCGCCTGCTTAAATCTGACGAAATTCAGAGAGTCATCAGAGCACCAACGTAAGTGACTTGTTAAACTTGTACAATTTACGGTTTATTAGGCTGTTAAATGATGAAAAAACACACCATTAGCACTGGGTTATGATCTAACCGTGATTTAATTTTAAACTGAGCTTTTTTAGAACTATTTTTTGCTCAGTTTTGAAATGATCCTTGAATTCAAGTAAGTGAAAATATATAACTTGTATTTGCAGTAAGATCGCCCAGCGCCGCAAGACGAAGTTGAATCCTCTTAAAAATAACCGTGCCCTGGCTACTCTCAATCCTTACGCTATTGTTCAGAAGCGTGCTGCCATCCTCAGAGAAGAGAAAGTACGAGAGAGGTTAGCGGCCGCAGCTGAAGGAGTAAGTTTCCATCCTTTTTAGCTTCAAATTTCAGTCGCACATCTTACTTCGGAATTAGTTTAACGTGAAGCATTTTGTGACTGGAGCTAATTTTTACGAATATTTGTAGAAGAAGACCCTACCCTCAGCCAAGGTCCTCACCACCAGAAAAACAATGGCTGACAAAGCCAAGAAGGCTAAGGTTGAACAAGTTAAGAAAGCCGACGCTCGACTTAAGGCAAGACTTGAAAAATTCAACAAGAGGAAAGCCAAGAAGGCCGAACAGCGCAAAAAGAACGCTGCTGCTGCTGGAGCAAAGAAACCTAGGAATCCAGTTCCAGTAAAATCTCCTGCTAAGGCTAAGAAATGATTGACTTCATCTCTGGATTTGTTTCGCGAGTAATCAAAATAAAGTTTTGATTCAGATTAGATTTATAATTTGTTTTATTTTTTGGTATGACATTCCCGGTAAAGTAAAAAGCACCGAGTAACTCAAGTATACCTACTGCAAGATTATTTATATCTTTCTTGTACTTCATCACATGTCCTATCATAGAACCTCACATCATAGTTAAATCATTATTAGTCTGCTTCATAATGGTGATTTGTGGATGAATTCTTTCAATTTACAATAATAAGTTCCTCCTGCTTAAAAATCTATTTCATGTTTAGTCAACTTAATATGGTACAGGCAGACTAACATTAAGCTCAGGAGATGAGTGTTTTACACTTGCGATTGGCCGGCATTCATACCAGTTGATTCTAAGTCATCAATTTTTACTTCTCTACAATTTAACGAATTTCATGTGAATGAATGACTCGGTGCTGCGCTGTACTTAATAAAAGTGGAGAGGCAAGGCCGGTGAGTGTGAGTAGTGAGAACGGTAGTTAAGAAATGACAATGAATAGAATCAGCCAAACTTTGGTCACGTCTTCTCGACATTCTGTGAGTACAAAGATGAACTGCTTAAGTAAATGGATAAGAAAGTATACACGCATGTAAACACTTACTACTTACTAAGTATTAGATTCCAGATCCAACCCTGTCTAAACTTTCATAGTTGGCATAAATGACTTCACGTTGTGAGAGCCTGTTATTTTATTGAAGTATCCCATAGAAAAGCGAGGCTCACGCGGAGGGACGAGGTGTACCATATAACGAGACTAATTTTATAGGAAGAATTTTTTAGTTTAGTTAATTCCCTGATGCTCATTATGATTGTAATAGCACTGTCGATTAATGAAAACAATTTTTTTAAGAATACATAATAATGTTATCTCATTGGAATCATTATATGTGCTCCCAGATAATTTACTTGTAATCATGAGCAAAAAGCTTCATATATTTAAAAAGAGAGAAAGAAAAACTTTAATTTTTCCCTGATACCGCTATGGTTTGCCAGTTGACACCGTATATCATCATTTTGAGTTACTTTATAATATGCTTTTTAAAAATACAAATGGCTAAATGCAATCCTGTACGATCCACGTATAACCCCTACTATAATATCATCCACCATTGATTTTGCCAGTTGAAAACCCCTTCTAAATTCTTCAAAAAAAGTTCGGGATTGTACCTCCAGCTCCCAAAAATAATCCAATAACCTCAATACTTTCCAATTTGTATTTTTCTAAAAAGAACGGTATGCAAGGCTCACAAATAATTTGCTGTTTTCCCAAATTCACCTCCAGTGGTTGTTGTCTATTAACCTCCCACCTTACAGTTGAATCAAATTGTATCCTATTTTCACTATCTCACTATATCACATAAGATATCTACTCTTCTCGTGCTACCATCTTGAGCCAAGCAGTGAACCTCCTCAATAACCTTCCATTTTCTTTCGTTTCTTGAATAATTGGCAATAAATGGTTCGAACTTCATTACTTTTATTCGAGGTGCTGGCAGCAAATTGACAACAACAATAATTATTGTGTATAAAAATTACAATTCCAAAAACAAGAGATGTCTTAAAAACGTTTTAACCAATCGTAAGATTATATAAAACTGCATGTGATTTGTCCCGTTCGTAATCCACATCTTGCCAATATTTTGACTAAAAATATAATTACTTAGGCCCCAACATATCCTCTGGTCTGACCCACTTGTCGAATTGCTCTTCAGTAAGATAACCGAGTTTCAAAGCTGATTCCTTCAACGTCGTCCCTTCTTTATGAGCAGTTTTAGCAATCTTAGCAGCCTTGTCATAACCAATATGAGGATTGAGAGCCGTGACTAACATCAAGGACTCGTGAAGAAGTTTCTCAATTCTCTCTGTATTAGCCACAATACCGTTCACACAATTGGTTGTGAATGCCGTCGAGCTATCACCCAAAAGTCGGATGGATCGTAAAACATTAGCAACCATCATGGGCTTGAATACGTTTAACTCGAAATGTCCATTACTTCCTCCGACAGTGCAGGCTAGGTGATTACCCATGACCTGGGCGGCGCACATAGTAATAGCTTCACACTGCGTGGGATTTACTTTACCAGGCATGATGGAGCTGCCAGGTTCGTTCTCGGGTAAGGATAACTCTCCTAAACCACACCGAGGGCCCGAAGCGAGGAAACGAATGTCATTTGCAATCTTCATCAAAGAGCATGCTAGGACATTTAGTGCTCCTGAAACTTCCACCATGGCATCGTGACAGGCCAAAGCTTCAAACTTGTTAGGAGCCGTTACAAAAGGTAAGCCTGTTAACTTCGCCACCGTGTCTGCAACCTTGACGTCAAAACCAATTCTGGTGTTAAGACCAGTTCCCACAGCAGTTCCACCCGCAGCCAACATGTACAATCGGGGCAAAGTTGCTTGGACTCGCTCAATCCCAAACTCAATTTGCTTCACATACCCACTAAATTCTTGGCCCAAAGTTAAAGGGGTCGCGTCTTGAGTATGAGTTCTACCAATTTTGATGATATCTTTAAACTCATTGGATTTTTTATTTAATGCATCCCGTAACATGGTTAAGGCTGGAAGAAGAATTTGATTGATTTCTATTCCAACAGCAATGTGCATCGCAGTTGGGAAAGTGTCATTTGAACTCTGACTCTTGTTTACATGGTCATTAGGATGTACAGGATTTTTAGAGCCAAGTTCTCCTCCCAAAATTTGAATGGCTCTGTTGGAAATTACTTCATTAGTGTTCATGTTGGTTTGGGTACCCGAGCCAGTTTGCCAAATGACTAGAGGAAAGTGTTGATTGTACAACTCTCCGCTGATTACTTCATCCGCAGCTTTGCAAATGACATCAACAATTTTCGGGTCCAATTCGAAATCCTTGTTGACAATGGCAGCAGCTTTCTTCAAAATCCCCATCGCTTTGATAACAGGTAGCGGCATTCGTTCCGATGGTCCCCCAATTGGGAAATTCATAACGGAGCGCAAGGTCTGAGCTCCGTATAACTTATCCGCCGGAACCTTCAGCTCTCCAAATGTATCTTTTTCCAGCCTGTATTCCCCCTTCTGAATCTTTAACAACACTATTTGAGTCTCTGTAATTTCAGCAAGAGGAAAATTGGCCGAGTTTTCAATAAAATTCTGAAAAATGCTGTCATTCACTCCTCTCTTCTTGCGTCTTCTATATCTCCAACATGAAAAGCAACTCATGGTCGGGGTCAGCAATCTTCCAGGAATGCTCGTACCAGATTGTTAAATCCAAGTTAAAACCTTAATACTAAGTAAGTAAGCGCATGCACTGCTCGCTGTCTCCCACCATGTCTACACTCGACATGTGATAACCACATATTATCTAGTTTATCTACCACACACAATCGCAACGTAATAATTGGTACTCCGAGTTTTTTCCGTCAGAGGAAAATCGAAATCACACTTCAAGCCTGTTGCCTGTTCGTCCTATACAAAATTGACTATATATGAGCTTGCATTTCTAGGATCAATCACGACTTTACACGAGGGTGCGGGTACTGACCATAATGTTGTTTTTCATGTTAGGGGCGCTTACAATTAGTACTAGTAGGGTCCGGGAAAAATATTGAAAAAACTCCTGCATGCACCTCCCTGGCTGGGGGAATTTCCCCGAGTGGATAATTTTCGAATTGGGCAGGCTATATTTCAACATTTGATCATCGGAATGAGTTGAGAAACTTAAGTTTTTGAGGCAAATTCAGCCAGCGGCCAGGGCCTTCACTTCCAGTATGCGACGCCACCATTATTGCCGAAGTTATACCCATGGAACTGAAGTAAAAAAGATTTGTCAAGTTTGATGTTACGTCCATAACTTCGGCAATAATGGTCGGAATCGGAAACTGAAAGCCAAGGCCTCGCTGAATTTGCCTAAAAACCTGAAGTTTCAAATTTCAACTCATTTGGATGATCCATTATTGCTGAGATATAGCCCGTCCACTTCCAAAATTATCCACTTGGGGGAAATTCCCCCAGCCAAGGCGGTTCATGTGGGAATTTTTTCAATATTTTCCCCGGACCCTGACCCTACCAAGTGCCCCCTAAAAAAATATTTTGGTCAATTCAATACCCGCACCCTCGAGTAAAGTGGTGATTACTGATCCTAGAAATACAAGCTCATGACAAAATATATTTCTCAACTCAACGGAAAACTACAATAAGCGGAATACTTTTAGAATTTTTTGAAGCGCATTAAATTTCAAAGGAGATAAAAATACTTTTTATTTTAAAAGATTTTTATGCATTTTTACATTTTTTTATTTACAAGGAAAAAATAAACGTTTTTTTCTAGCTTACAAATTAATGACAAAGAGTCAATAAGATTTAATTTTTTTGTCACTTGGTTGCCTCGGGTAGAGCGTTGAACAATATTTCTCTTGCCGATATATGTGCTTCCTTCAGAAATTCAGCCTACTTTTTCTGTTACCTACTATTGAATTTTTATTCTCAATTCTACCCTCTTCCGGCGCCTTTGAAATTCGAGAAGGCGTTGCCGTAGTTAAACGTCAGATATATTCACCAGATGACCCGGTTTTTAGGGCGGCGTCAGCTCCCTCCTTAAATACCCTTGTCTGTACGTCCGTGGCCCATCGAACACGGGACAGAGAGACCGCCATAGCTGACGCCGCTAGTCGCGAAATCCTTAAATGGTCGCGAAACGATTATTTTTTAACGACGCACGTTAAAAAAATTAGAAGAGTCGTTTGTTGAGAAAGTTGGGGTAACGTGGCATGTGGCATTGCAGTTTTACTGCACGCCTTGAACTGTTTTATCTTCAGTTCAGTTCAGTTTGTCTGATGAGATGAACCGAAAAGCTATGAACTGTACTGGAAATTGCAGTTACGATTCTTTTCACTCCGCGAACCGAACTAAACTGAAATTCGTGAACTGAACTGAACTGGTCCGACCACTAGTCTAATAATTACATTCGCTATAATGAAACCCCATACTTAATTATACAAACATATAGTATTGAATAGTGCTCCATCCCATCCTCAATCCCCACACGAAATAAAAGATTTCATTAAAAATAACAAATATACTAGTACGTATTGTTGCCTTGTTGCTTTTATATCACCTATATACAGTACCTAAAAGTTAAAAGCAGATCGGCCAAAGGAAGAACTTGAGTAAACTTGATGCATTAAAAATCAACAATTTAACCATATTCATTCTTTCAATTTACAATAATAAGTTCCCCCATGGTACAGTCGAACTATTAAACACTAGAGATGATGTGTTTTACACTTTCGATTGGCCGGCATTCGAATCAGTTGTTTCCTGCTCGTCAATTTTTTTCCTTCTCTACAAGTCTACGAATTTCATGTCTTGAATTCATTACTCGTTGTGTCAAGTGGCAAGGCCGGTGACTGGAAGTTGAGATTAAGATATGACAATGAATATTATCAGCCAAACTTTGATCACGTCTTCTCGTCGTTCGATGAATACATACTGACAATAAGACGAACTGCTTCAGTACATAGTACATACATAAGTGAAATTAACGAAACAGTTTTTCTGGGGACAAACAACTTGAAAGGGTTGCAATATATCGCTTCGCTCATAAAAAGTAAGATTCGAGAAGCGGTATTTAGCTATTATTGTGGGTAAGTTTGTTAAAAGAGATAACTATACTGAAATTATAAGGACTCTCAAGTTTGATCCGGTTCTATATCGGCTCAAAAACCAAAACATGAAGTTTGGAAAATCCCTTTATTGCTCTCAGATTTAAAAACATATTCAAATTGAGATTCTCTAATTGTAAAAAAACTAGAAGTACATACTAATTGTAAGTTTACTCCTTAGTTAAGCATAAGAGATACCAATTATCTGCTATACCTTATTTAATCCGACAACTACATACACTTGATAAGTTGGAACAAGACAAACTGAACTGTATCTATGATGTAGAATGTTTAAGATCTCATCCTCACCCATTGGACAGTTAGTCCTGGAACCCATTTCGCGGACATCCCGCGTTTGCTAAAAAATGAAGTAGCGAATTATTTTTTTTAACTCAATCATGAGATGTACCACGGTAAATTGAATCTTGGCCAAAAAAAATTATGTCCCTAATGTTACAATGGTAGCGTCAATAACGCCATTTGTCTATTTTTTCAACATCAGTTAAATGGAGGGACAACCTTTACAGAGGCTTGCCGCCCGAAAAAGCGCTGTCAGGGGGTGCAAGGTAAAAATTGTATTTTGTCCAAAAAATTACGGGCATTTTTTTTAGCGGTACCGAAAATTTGCCATTTTTATTATTAGAACTCGAAATCCCTTGCAAACATCCTTAAAATATTTAGGAATTTTGATCTGCTATAAAACTTTTGCTGTATACTCAATGAGTCATGAGGGTGAAAGATTCTGAAAATGTAACATTTTAGCTTTCAGAATTGATACTACATAAATTTTTACTCCTCCGAGGACCAAAGTTATAGAGGGGAATGAGTTTGAGCGGTTTGGGTACAAAATTGCCTCGAAATCGGGTAAATTCAGGGGGAAGGGTCGGAAAATTCTAAAACTAAAAATCGTTTGTTCTACCTAGTATTTTTGTACCCCAGCAGCTCATACTCATTCCCCTATTAACTTTGGTCCTCGGAGGAGTAAAAATTTATGCAGTATGTATCAATTCTGAAAGCTAAAATGTTGCACTCTCAACTCGCACTCCAACCTGCCCGTTCTATAAAATTGAATATGTTCTTACCTCACAGCGGAGCACTATAAAAAAACTTAAGGATTTTGAAGTCTATTTCAACTTATTTCAAGGGAGATAAAAATACCCTTGAATTTAAGAGATCTATATATGGAAAAATTACAAGGAAAAAATAATCGCTTTTCGTGATTACTAAAATGACAAAAAGATATTTAGATTTTTTTTTTGTCAGATGTCAGATGGACTTGGTTCCTTCAAGTAGAGCCTTGAACAGTATTTCAATTGAATTTATGTTTCCTAAAGAATTTCAGCCGACTACATATTTTAGTTACATACATGTCATCACATCTAAGTAAGAGAAACTAAAAACCTATGCACCCTGAAGAAACTGGAGAATTATTTGAAGGAGATATTGAGCATCGAGAGAGGGAAACTTTCAGCAGGAATAATTGGGGCACATTATCGCTGGGACTATGCTACCATTCCTTATGAGATTTCCGATAAATATAATAAACCTTCATACAAATTCCTTTAATTTTCTCATTTTGTTGATTTCTACGTCTTTGTATGTAATTTGAAACGTATAGACTACATACCAACATGCAAATTATGATGAACGCAATGCTCTAAATAAGTAAAACCGCAATGGAATAAATGGTTGCTCGGAGTTTTTTTTCCTTGAAGGAAAACCGATTTAATTTATAATATGTAATTATTCTGTTGCACAAATACACTATCTCGCGAGAATCATTGTATTTCCACATACTATATAGTAATAATAAATTATTAGTAATCCGTGTGATAGTTAAGCATTGCTGTATTATTAAAGCTGCACGCCTCTAAATTATCTACATTGGACGTGTCAACCACCAACCACCACATATATTAAATAGCCACAATGCAATGAATCAAATGATCACTCCCAGTTTTTTTCGTCGAAGGAAAACCAACATCAGGATGTCGATCACTTCAAACTTTAACCGAATTATCACTTCTAGAGAATTACTTATCTCACACAACAACGATTGAAAACTATAAACTAGTAGGATTTTAAAGTGCGCTTTGTTTAATGGAGGTAAAAAATACCCTTAATTTCAATAGAATTACATGGAAAAACTTCAAGGAAAAACTTTATATAATAATTTTTATCTAGATCAGAAAATCACAAAACGTCGTTAGATTGGATTTTTTGGGGTCATTATTTGGTTGCCTGAAGTAGAGTCTTAAGAAAATATTTCTCTTGCCGATATGTGCTCACTAAAGAATTTTAGCCTGCCATTTCTTTTACTACTGTCATCACATCTCTTGGAAACTAAGACCCTTCACCCTGAAGAATCTGGGGGTTTATTCGAAGGAGATATTGAGCTTCCAGAGGAGGAGGAGGAATTGCTTGAGTCCGGGGAACTGTCAGCAGGAATAGTTGGGGAACATTATCGCTGGGACCATGCTACCATCCCTTATGAGATCTCCAATGAATTTAGTGAGTCCTAATTAATGAAAATTCCTTTAAATTTCTCATTTTGTAGATTTATACATCATATTATTGTTTATTGTTTATAATTTGAAATGTAGACAACGCAGACGTAAGCTTACTCAAGGGCGCAATGCTCGAGATAAGTAGAAAGACTTGCATCAAATTCAAACCACATGAGCGCGAGAGGGATTATATTATCTTCCGAAATGGCGAAGGCTGTTCCTCCTATGTTGGTCGCCGGGGTGGCCAGCAGGTGAGTAAAAGTATATGGACCATTTAAGTGCATGCAATTTATTTAAATCACCGATATGTCCGTTTTGGTTCAAAACACTCTGGGCACGAAATTTTGGTCGAAACGGCCAATCAGGCTGTCATTGTCAGAAATTTCTGGCCAAATCGGCCAAAGCCTGTCCATATACTCTTAATTTTTGACAATTCGGTCAAACCTGTCTGTGTGTTCAAAATATCGAGGAAGTTTTAGCCTTTTGGGTACTATCCCGTAGATTTTTTGATTGATTTCCATTAAATTTTGTTATTTTTCCAATTTTATTGTATTATTAATTTTATGCAGACCGTGAACATAAGCCGCCCCGGATGTGTACAGCACGGAGTTGTTATCCATGAACTTGTCCATGCAATCGGTTTCTGGCATGAACAGTCTCGAACTGATAGGGATGACTTCGTCACTATTAATCTAAATAATGTCAAACCAAGTAAGGTCATTACTTTCATTGCTTCTTATTAAAACAATCCAAATTAAAATCTACTTTAGTTTTTACTCAAGGAGTCAGAAATTTTATGCTTTGAACATCCTTTCAAATTATATGCTTTTGTCTTCATTTTTTCAAAGAGGAACGCCACAACTATAACAAATACACTACAAAGGAAGCAAATGACTTTGGGGCTCCCTATGACTTTGATAGTATTATGCATTACTCCGACACAGCTTTCATCAGCCAAGAAGCTAAGGATCGCAACGGCAAAACTATCATTCCAAAAAAGGTACTGATATAAATCACACTTGTATGATTACATCTAATTATTACATTCACTAATGAAACCCCCCACTTTATTATATTGTATAGACTATAGTGCTTCACCCCATCCGCAAGTTATTTTTAATTTAAAACAACAAATATTATTGCTTTTGTATCACCTTCAGAACCAGAACCGTCAGTGGGCTCAGATCGGCCAAAGGAAGTTCTTGAGTTATCTGGATGCTTTAAAAATCAACAAAATGTACCAATGCCCCAATCGGCTCGGTCTCTTTAACTTTCTTTTCTGGCGCGAAAATTTATAGATTTATCAAACTGATCAACTGATGTGCATAAATTTTAAATTTTAATACATACCTTGATACCTTTAATGTTTCGGCGGTCAAATCGGGTGAAAGTGACTTGGGAGTTAAAATTCAAGCTGGTTTAGCGACTTAAATTGACGTATTTCTGGAGTATTTACTATCTCTCTACGGTGTAGTATATATGTAATCGAAATAAAAATATCTAACTTGTCTTTTCATTTTTCAACATCTTTCGCAATCACATAGCATCTCGGCTCCCGAGTGTCAATCCGAGTTGTGTTTATTCTGTAACAGTTTAATAATACAACAATACAAGTCTAAACATCCATGTGGCATCCTGTAAAGGGGCAGTTGGACTATTATTATGCTTTATATTACAAGTTTTCTATATTTTTAAAATTCCTTTACAATGACATTTTTTTCGGTATTTCATTAAACAATTTATTTTAGCGGCAAGTGTAGCTGTTTTGATCACATGACTTAATTTGTAATCACATCACATAGAATCACACTACCCCAGCTATCTATAATGTCCATATTTTTTCATACTTCTGTATTAGCATTCTTCCAGTAAAGTGTATTTTTTCAGGTTTTTAAGTTCTGCACTTCATAATGTTTTCCAGCAAAAATCTATCGAAAAGCTGACGTGTAGAAATCCAATGTTCAGAGATAAAAAGAGCATTATTGATAATGTCTATAGTTCTCGAAAGATGAGTTTTTCCACAAACATGCTAAAGAGCACGTAAATACGCAACTGGACAAACAAGTTTACGTTTCTTATCCGCTGGCTCATTGTTAGTCTTCAGACTCTCACATTTAATGCAAACGGTTCAAGCTCGACTGACTGTGAGGCATACGTGCGATAACGTGTATACATACAAGTGCTAATAATTTGCATGGACACGAAAAATGTCTGTAAAATCTCAAGATCAAAGAATTGTTAATCATAGTAAAATTCTTACGTCATATTTTCATTAAAATTCAACCAAAATGAAAATTTTAAGCAATAGTTTCAAACAACGTCCCACATACGTAAGATATATTTACAATGAAAAGTAAAATAATTTCACTATCTCTACCTTAAATTTCGAATGATATATTTGTTGAATACATTTTTCCTGAACAGAGAAACTTTCACCATGGATTCTCTCGGGCAATGGGTTCATCTAATGCTCGCAAAATATCTGAGGAGAAAAAATCGACTGAAAACAGCGACTCCATTGTAATATCCGGGATTTCTGGACGCTATCCGAAGTCCGATAGCTTAAAAGAACTCAAGCAAAATCTCTACGGTGGAATTGATATGATCAGTGAGCAAAATCGTTGGAAGGCAGGAAATAAAGTTCCCAGTCGCTATGGCTTCATCAAAAACTTGGATAAATTTGATGCAAATTTTTTCGGTATTACGCCCAAATTAGCTGATGCTATGGATCCTCAACAAAGAAAACTACTTGAAGTTACTTTTGAGGCTCTTTTGGATGCAGGTTTATGATTTCTTCATCCTTTAAAATTCTATATCATGGAGACAAAAAAAAGGTTTTGGGCCCTAAGAAAAATTATATAAAATCCTAAAAGACATCACATAATTTTCCCCACATTTTTCGCGAAATTCTACATAAGTTTTGCATTGCAAAAGTGTGGGTGATTTTGTGTGAAATGAAGATGGTTTTTAAGACTTCAGTTTAATCTCTCCCCGCCGCGCAGTAGTTTAGCCAGGATAGTAAATGTCTTGCTTGTATTGTAATCTTGTCTAATATTTCAGGAATTAACCCAGAAACTTTAAGGGGTTCAAAAACTGGTGTTTATGTGGGCACCTTGGGTGGAGAGGCCTTTGATTATTGGCTCATGAAGGGGGGAAATGAAGCTTTGGATGGCTATGGGGCTATGGGAATCCCCAACTTCATGATGGCTAATAGGATTTCATATACTTTTGATCTCAAGGGACCAAGTATGGTAATCAGCACGGGTTGCTCAGCTAGTTTAATAGCTCTGGAATCTGCGGTTGAAGCGATTAAAAGTGGGAAATGCGATGCTGCCATTGTCTCAGGAGCAACAGTGCATTTGAATCCTTGTGCGTCTTACGACCTCCATTTCGTCAATGCTTTATCTCCGGATGGGAAATGCCACGTCTTCGACGATGCGGGTAGGAATAGTGTAGACATCCTTGAGAAATTAAATTAGTTTGTTTCAAAACATTTTCTGTGGTCCTTAAGTCCTGCTATACGTTTTTCTAATTATTATTCTGTTTGAAGCCAATGGTTATGTCCGAAGTGAAGCCATCGTGTCCCTGCTCATCCAAAAAAAGAAAGATGCAAAAAGAAGCTACGCCACCATCCGCCATATTAAATCCAATTCTGATGGATACAAGAGCCAAGGCTTGGTATTCCCATCAAGTGAATCCCAAGAGAATTTATTAAAACAAACTTACGAAGAGGTTGGGATTGACCCGGGGTCAGTCTCCTATTTCGAAGCTCATGGTACTGGTACGCCAGCAGGTGATCCTCAGGAGCTGGAAGCAATTTCTAAAGTTTTATGCCATCAAGGAACGAGGAAAGCGCCACTTTTAATTGGCTCCGTCAAAAGCAATTTAGGTCATGCAGAGTCCGCTGCGGGTCTGACAAGCATTTCCAAAGTACTCATTGCAATTAATGAAGGTATTATTCCTGGGAATCTTCATTTCAATGAACCCAATGCCCGTTCTAAACATTTATTTGATGGGACTTTACAGGTTTGATTTACTGTATTATCAGTTCTTTGTGCTCGAATATTGTAAACCCAATATCTTACAATGAGTATTTTTAATTCTGTACAGGTTGTCTCGGAACATATGCCTTGGAATGGTGGTTTAGTTGGAATAAACTCCTTTGGTTTGGGTGGAACGAACGTTCATCTAATTTTAGAATCAGCGGGATGTTCGACTGAGCCATCTGGCATAGAATCTGACCTTCCGGTCCTGCTGCCCTTTTCTGGGAGGACTAAAGAATCCGTGGAAGAATCTTTAGCTGATGCATGTAAAATTGAAAATTCCCAGTTTCAAGGTTTAATTCAGCAAGTATTTGAGAAAAGGATTCCAGGGCATGGTTTCCGAGGTTATGGGATCCTCCGTAATGGACAGGAAGAAGATGAGGCTATTGTACAAGTTGAGGCTATTGATGGGGAAAAACGTCCTTTGTGGTTTATATTCCCAGGAATGGGATCACAATGGAATGAAATGGGAAAAGATCTAATGAAAATTGATGCCTTTGCCGAGTCTATGCACCGATCAGAAATTACTCTTAAAAATGCTGGTTTGGATTTACTGCATTTACTCCGACCTGGCAACTCTTCTATATTTAATAATATTCGAGACTCCCTCGTGTCAATAACTGCAGTTCAGGTAATATATTTTTCCTCATTCTATAATGGAACTGCCTAATGGAAACCTGCACCTAAAAAATGTAAATATTTGCTCGTAATTTTTAAAAATAATAAAATTATTGATGTAATTGTACTTTGGTTAGATCGCCCTCTACGATACAATGATGTCCTTAGGATTGAAACCGGAAGGCTTTGTGGGGCATTCCTCTGGGGAAATCCTATGCGCCTATGCAGATGGTTGCTTATCAGCAGAAGAAGCGTTGCTAGTGGGAGATGCTCGGGGAAGGGCATTTCAAGAATCAAGTAAATTTCCCGGAGGAATGGCCGCCGTGGGTCTCTCATGGTCTGATATTAAATCTCGTTGTCCTCCAAACATTTACCCAGCTTGTCATAATGTGACCAATAGCGTGAGCGTCTCCGGTCCACTCGAAGATATCCGCAATTTTGTCAAAGAATTACAGCAGGAAGGGATTTTTGTGAAGGAAATAAATTCCTGCAATTGTGCTCCTCACAGTCCGTACGTTTATCCTGCAATGGATCTTCTTTTCAAATACATGAACGAGATTTATCAAGACGATCGACCCCGGACATCTCGATGGATTAGCTCTTCGATCCCGGAATCAGATTGGGATACCCTGCTAGCCAAAACCTCTTCGCCAGCTTATCATGTCTATAATATGGGAAATGCTGTTCTGTTTCAGGAAGCTATTCAACACATTCCATCGAATGCTGTAGTCGTCGAAATAGCTCCGCATGGATTATTTAAAACTATTCTAAAAGGGGCACTTTCAAAAGATTGCACCCTCATTGCCCCGATGCATTCCATGGTCGAAGACAAACTCTCCTATTTTTTGTCTAGCGTGGGTCAAATCCACAACGCAGGGATTGACGTTGATGTGAAAAGCTTGTACCCTCCAATACAAACCCCGGTGAAGGCGGATACCCCTCCACTAAGTCCATTGATCAAGTGGGACCATTCGGAATCTTGGGTGGAGCCTGTAGTTGTGAATCCACTTGTAGGTTACGATCAATAATAATTATTGGAAGAGCTCTCTGCCGTTTCATTTTTGCTTACTTAGTGTATTGTTTTTTATAGGTCAACACCTCTGGTGCCCAAATTGTCGTGGATATAAAAGAAAAGGCATACTCTTTCCTGAAAGGTCATAAATTAGACAACCACATTATCTTTCCAGCCATGGGCTACTTGCATCTCGCTTGGAAGAGTTTGGCTAATTCTTACGGAGTCGAATATCACAACTTGCCGGTTGTTTTTGAAAACGTGAGTTTTGAGAGAGCAACATTTCTGTCGGAGGACAAGCCCACTGAATTTGCATTCTCACTTCTACCCTCATCCGGCGCTTTTGAAATCCGAGAGGAAGGAGTGACTGTGGTTAAAGGTCAGATGTATTCAACAGATGACCCGAAGAGTAAGTTTTTTAATGTTCCTATTACCTCAGAACTTTCCAAAGGAGAAACTCCTTTCTTGAAGCTAAAGACTCCGGACATTTACAAGGAGCTTAAATTACGAGGCTACAATTACAGTGGAGCTTTCCGAGGGATTCATACTATTGATAATGAAGGTAAATAATAGTAAATCGAAAAAATAAGATTCCTAATTAATGCTATATTTAAAAAAAATGGCAGCCAAGATTTTGTTAAGGAGAATTGCTACGTAATTAGTATTTTTTGCTGTTATAGGAAAATGGGCTAGAGTAAAATGGGATGCCAACTGGGTAAGCTTTTTGGACTCTGTTCTTCAAACAATTTCCTTAAGCACACTCAAGCGGTCCGTAATTGTTCCGACCGGATTTCAACAAGTTGTGATCGATCCTGCTGAATTTTTAACTTCAGTCTCTGAATCTCAAGGTGAGTAGGTATATACATATTTTTTAACTACACACAGTAAAACAATTATTAGAAGAGCCATGGAAATTTAAGGAAAAATCAAGTAAATTGAATAATTTTTGTTTAGATTCGACCGTGCCAGTATCAGTCTGTCGAGATCTTAAGACAGTAAAGTGCCCCGGAATAGAGATAAGAGGCATAAGTACTTCGGTAATTCCTCATAAAAAACAAAAAGAAAATCTCTCCCTAGAAGAATACCGATTCTCGCCGTTTTTTGACACCACTGGGGATCCTTCTTCGACCCAAAACTCTACTTTAGCAGGATTAATTGACCTTATATTAGAGAATAAATCGCAACCCTTCAAACTATACATAACGGATATTTTCACCAAAGCTGAGAATTCTCTAGCCAAAACTGTATCCAAAATTATGTCAACAAAACCAAGGTTCCAAGCCGAAATTTCTATGCTCACTCTCCCGGATCAGGTAGAACTCATTGAGGAAAGCGTCCGAATCAAAGGATCTGTAGCTACGAAAGAAACGGTAGAAAAATTGGTGCCGGATTTTCCATCTGATATTGTCTTCCTTGATGACAGTGCCCTGCTCAGTTCCCTTGCTTCATCGATGCAAGATAACGGATTTTTAGTTTTACAGTCAGAAAATATCCATCAAGTTTCAATTCCTCAGGATTTAGTTCGAATTTCTAGGAAACTATATAAAGATGGAAGCTTTTCCTTATTAAAAAAAAAGCCTCTTATCAACTCGGATATAAAGGCTATCAATGTTGACCATACCTACGAATGGATTTTGAAATTACAATCTGCAATGAAAAGTGATTATGGTGGAAGAATTTATTTGAACTCACAAAATGATCAAAGTACTGGAATTATTGGTCTGGTAAAATGTCTTCGCTTAGAGCCTGGTGGGGAGCGGATCCGGTGCATTTACGATCCTGAAGGACATCTTGATTTGGATTTTTCCAATCCCAGTCTGAAATTGAAGCAAATTCTTCAACAGGATTTAGTTATGAATGTATTACAAAATGGCTCTGTCGGTTCATATCGACATTTCCCTCTAACAAATTATAATTCAGAAATAATGGTGAAGCATGCCCATGTCGGTACTCTCACACCTGGTGATCTCTCCGGTCTTAGGTGGATCGAGTCCCCTCTCAGTTACCAAAATGACTGTTCAAGTTTATGTGAAGTGAAATACGCTTCGGTAAATCCCCAAGATTTAAAAATTGCTCAAGGGAAGTTTCCGGGTGACGTGAAAGATGGAACTTTAGGCGAATTTTCTGGATTAGACTTCCAAGGGAATCCAGTTATGGGTATTGCTAATTCTAATGCTCTTGCAACGGCGGTACTTGCAGATGAATTCCTGTGGAGAGTACCTGAGAATTGGTCAATGGAAGATGGCGCCACTGTTCCTTTAGCCTATGTCACTGCATATTACGCCCTTATCAGTCGCGCGAGACTCAGCGCTGGGAAATCAATATTAATTCACGCTGGAACCAGCCCAGTTGGTCAAGCCGCTATTCACATTGCCCTGGATAAAAATTGTCAAGTATTCACAACTGTTGGAAGTCCAGAGGAAGGAGAATACATAAGAAAACTGTTCCCTGATCTTCAAGATGAATTCATTAGCAATAGTTGGGATGGCAATTTTGAGCCTCAAATCTTAAAACAGACTTCGGGACGTGGTGTGGACGTGATTTTGGATTCTTTACCAGAGAATCAACTTCAAGCATCCATGCGTTGCTTGACTGAAAATGGAAGGTTCTTAGATTTGGCACCAATTAATAATACCACAAATTCAATAGATATGAGACACTTCAAGAAAAGCATGGACTTCCAAAGGATTTCTCTCCAATCGATTTTCACTGAATGTTCCGAAGAGAAGGAAAAACTTAAAGCTCTGGTTGCTGATGGAATTTTAAGGGGAGTAGTGAAACCTCTGCCAAGGAAAGTATTTTCCTCGGGTGCATTGGAAGATGCCTTTAGATGCGCGAGTGACTCTACCCAAAATGTCGGAAAGGTTTTACTGGATATCCAAAGGGAGGAGCCTAAAACTGATTTTGAAGGCGGTACAAGTGAAAGGATAAAAGCTATTGGTCGAAGTTACTTTGATTCAAATAAAACCTATATAATTATTGGAGGCCTCGGAGGTTTAGGCTTGGAAGTTGGGGACTTTCTCGTGGAGCGAGGCGGCCGGCATTTAGTCCTGGTTTCACGTTCGGGCATCACCAACGGCTACCAGGATTTATGCGTGAGGAAATGGATTGAAAGGGGCGTCCAAGTTGACACGCCCACAGTAAATTTGTCGGAACGAAATTTGGCGGAGAATTTTCTTCAGAATTTGATTTCACAGGGGAAGCAGATTGGTGGGATTTTCAATTCAAGTTTGGTTAGTAAATTTTAACCAATAAACCTTGTTCCTATTATAATTATTGCCGAGTACTAGAAACAACAATAACTACAAAAATATGAACTCATGTAATTTTTTGCTTTAATTAGGTTTTGAAAGACGGGTCAATTGAAGATCAAACCCCAGAATCATTTGAAGCCGTCTGTGCCCCCAAGTCACATGTCACAAAGCACTTGGATGAATTGACGAGAAAGCATTGCAAAGATTTGGATTACTTCGTCGTATTCTCTAGCGCAGCCTGTGGTAAAGGAAATGCCCTCCAAAGTAACTATGGCTTCGCCAATTCCGCTATGGAACAGATCTGTGAGAAAAGACAAAAAGATGGACTACATGGCCTTGCTATACAATGGGGTCTAATTGCTGAAGCTGGTTTCGTCGCGGAGAAACTTCTGGCAACAACAACCAGCCTACCTGAAGATAGTAGTTTTGAAGGTACAGTACCTCAAAGAATTTCGTCATGTTTAAAAGTTTTGGACCTGGCCCTGCAGCAAAACGTAACTGTGATTTCCTCCATGGTCCTGGCCGATAAGAGAAAGGAGGAGAGTAGGAAAAGTGGACTTCTCACTACACTAGGCAGTATGTTCGGTTTGAAAAACTTGAAGAAGATGAGCCCTTCCACAAAACTTGTGGATCTTGGTATGGATTCTTTGGTGGGTTTAGAGCTGAAGTTGCTGCTAGAAAGAGAGTATGATTTGCCCTTTACGCCCAACGAACTTCGAAAGATGATCTTTGCAGATTTGATAGCCATTGATTCCGGTACCTTTGTAAAAGGTCAGGATAATAGAATGAGTGCTGGCTCAGAGGATTTCTTTCAACCAACCACGGACTCTTTGGTGAAATTAAATACTGGAGATGATGATGTGGCTTCCCCGATCTTCATCGTACATGGCCTTGAAGGACATACGGAAAAATTTATGGCGCTTTCCTCGGAACTTAAATGTGATGCTTATGGATTTCAATTCACCAATCCGGAAAATATCACAAGATTGTCGGATTTGGCTCGAATATACATTGAAGTAAAGGATTATATTTAAAATTTATCCACCATTTTCAAATTAGTAGTTTAATTTTTGGCAAATCAATTGAATTTTTTCAATTTTTAACATTTTGTAGGACCTCAAGTCTGTACAACCTGATGGTCCTTACACGATCGCAGGTTACTCATCTGGAGCAGCTATTGCGTATGAAATGGCATCGCAACTAGAAAACGACTACAAAGACGAAGTAATAATAAGAAATCCCGGATTTCTTAGGTGAAGTCAAAGGAATATTATTAAAATCGCCTTGTATTTTTAGGTTTCAAACATCATTGTCCTAGATGGATGCTTCAACTGGAAGGCAATCGAAAGCTTGGGAACCACACAACTTTTTCAACAAGTCCTGGAAATATCAAAACCTCTTTTAAGGTTCACTGATGACGATGGAAAGGCAAGTGTTGGCCGTACCAGAAGCATAAAAGCACAAAATTTTTGGAAACACATTTTAATTGATATTTTCTATTTGTGTATCTTTGCTTGAAATTTTATAATAATTTCCGCATGAAACAATTTCAGAAATTTTTGGACACGCTAACTCCAGGGGATATGTCCAGGAATGAGGAGCTTTTAGCCAAATGGGTCGAAACTATTAATCCCGCCTTAAGCGGAACAGTATTAAGGAACTACATCCGAAGGTTATTTAAATTAGGCCAAATAGTTCAAGAATATGATCCTAGTTACAAATACAAGGGGAAAGCTCATTTAATCAAAGCAAGTGAGAAGTCCTTCTTGATGATTGGAATTCATGATGAGAAACATTATATGGAAGAAGTAATAATTTATATTATATGCATATATATATTGTTGAACCCCTTAATTATGCGACTTAGCTTTAATTAGTTTTTTTGTATTTGTAGCAATGCGAATGTCCTATAGCGGTCCACACAGTGAAAGGAAATCATTATTCGTTTCTAGATGCAGAAAATGTTAAAGCTACTGCAAATATTATTAATGAAATTTGCTGCAGAACCCAGTGCCATACTAATGAGGCTGAGCAAAAGGCTACAGTATAGATAGATATGATTTGATTTATTCCATTAAAGTGACTGTAAAAATAATTTAAATCACCCTGATTTATGTTGTACCTGCGTCGTTTCATTCACCCGCAAGCCCGTGTTAAATTGAGACAGAACAACGAAGCAGGCGAAGACTTGGCTGATGATCTGAAACAATCATTATTGGTTCTTGAGTAATCGTCTAAATAGAATTACAAACTGCAATTGTAATACAGAAGAAGAATGAAAACGTTTTAATTGGTACAACTCACTGTCAGTATAAACTTTCTATTGAGAGTTATCACACCAAACGTAACTCTCACGGGTTGGTTTATTATCAGTTGATGTAGGAACTGAAGCTGGAAACAAATTATGAGGGATAGAAATTAAAAAATATGCAAGGAAAATTGTAATTTGTGATGACAGCGTTTTTGGGTCAACATTTACTTACCTCGATCTTTACTAAAACATTATTGCAACCAGAAACTTTTGGGGCGAGAACCTTCCCAAGCAACCTTTGCTGTAAAAAAAGTGAAGAAAATAAAACAAAATTTTCCTTGCAATTTAAATAACAATTATTATAATGATTAATGATTACAGAAATAATTACTATAAATAAGAAACTAACTTCACTCTCAATTCCCTCAGCCACTGCACATTTGGGGTACATTCGTGTGAAAATCATCACAGCAAACACAATGAAGGTTTTAATAATGGGTGTGGTTTCATCACTTAAATCCAACGCCAGGACGCAATTAAGAAGAAAAATGCTCAAGGTTAAAGGAATAAACTGGAGACATAAAGAAAGGAGCTGATAGGTTGAATTCGATGAGCAAAGACGCTCATTCTGGTCCCGTATCTGCAGCAACAACTTTGTCCACCCACGAATCTCCTCCAATGTCACTGTGTCATGAGGAAACTCTTCAATCCTTTCTCGAATCTGAGAACAACATTATTTGTTTTCCTATAATCCACGTATAACATCAAATCTTAAACTGACAAGAAGTAATATCAATACCAGTAGGAAAATTATATGGGAATTTTGTCTGGCGTTGCGTTGCCAATCATTTAGAAAATATTTGCAACGCCGACGGAATTTTTGGAATTTAATTTAAAATATCCAGGGGAAACGTAATTATTAAACATGAGGAGCATCATTACCAATTGAAAACTTTTCTGCACAGCCTTAAACTGAAGATTTAGCAGTGCATCTTGCATGAAAGGCACAAAAGTCATCGTCAAAGAAAGTAACCCTGACCAAATTAGATTTAGGCTGACGTTCCCAGTCATATCTTCAGCATTGTAAGTATAAATAGCTCCAAGCGTGGGGAAAATAGTTCGCAGGATGGAAACTATCCGGAAATTCCGTAAGCTAATTTCCATTTTTCTTCCAAATATGACTTCATAATCCGATTGAAAGTGACTCCATCTATTCAAAAATTCCACTGTTCCCCTTAGAATAAACCATGGCCAGATTAATTCTATGAGGTAACTTGTCGTCTGCAGGATGAAGTACGTTTTTGCGATACTCTGAACTACTCCACTGTCATTATTCGAGAGGATTACATGAGCTTTTGGTGTCTGCTGTTTTAGCCTGCAAAAAATGATTTCTTCAATAAGCCAATCCCGATTTTGTATAATCAACAAATGTTAAAAATGTTTTCCAGGTAAGCAAATTTTAGTATAATTATAATTACATGAATGAAAACCATGTTGTATGAAAACCAGCATGGACAATGTTAATGCACCAAATTCCAACAGAGAAAGCAGTCACGACGAGGCAGTAGGTGAAAATAAAAGATCGCCAATTGTAACTAAAGCTCTGCCTAGACATCGTCATCGGCGTTCGACCGACAATACGAAGAATAGCCACGACGGACAAACACTCATCAGCAATTTTGTTCTCAAGAGCTTTTTCCCTTGAGATTTTTTCCGCTGTATAAGAATACGTGAATAGCATTGCTTCTGAAGTTTTGTTCGACTTTTTCACATACTGCGTAGCTCTCACCCTGTGAAATACTTCATTCAAACTAAGAGCTCAGTGAATCTGTTGTTATTATAGTTGTGTAACTTACGATAATAAGAACGGTATTCGATAAGGGCAAATGCACAGATGCTAATTATGCTAAAATCTTTTATATTTAGGGAGACTACGTGTTACTTTAATAAATAAAGGCTAATTAGGTGTGTTGGAAAATACTGTTTGTGAAAATTACCAACAGAACGCAGTTTTAGAAACTCTCGTATTGTATTATAACCAGAATAGTTTCTGTGATCTAATCTCTTATAGTATTAGTTATGATTAACCATCCCCGTAATTAGCCCAAAAAGGTGAAAGTTTAATTTTGAAAAACTGCGACTTGTATGCATCCAAAAAATCTGGATTTGTACGCTCCAAATTTTGGAGCTATCTGCTAAGGGGGTAGCGGAGCGGTGGGAATTATTAAAGGTTGACAAAATTTGGTACACCTTTATTCTATTTGAATAAAATTCATCTCAAAACATAAATGTTCATTTACAGAAAATAACAAATGACCGGATTTTTAATAGATTCTTTTATCGAAAATACATGTATCTTCGAAACCTCTCCCATGGAAAACAAAACATTATATTAATATAATAATAATTTATTCAGGTCGATATTTGGTATAAGCCTTTACAACCTTTTTGGTGTGTTACATCATGAACATATCATCTCATATCAGTATAATTAATTCAATTATAATTTTCATTTATCATTTACAAATTCGAGTGGTTTATATAATTTATTACAAAATTTTTGAGGTATTTTTCAAGAGCAAATAAGAAGAGTCGTAGAGTACTATATATTATTTGCTTACTCTCACTGGAAAGTTGAAAATAATAGTTATTTCGAATTTATATATTTCATATCATTTAAATAAGTTGATTTGAAGTCACTTCAAACTGTATACATAGTATAAGCAAAAGTAATTATTCACGAATAACCGCTGAAATGATGTTGTGTATCATTGACATGGAGGTGTACATATCAATTACCCAATTGTCGAAATACCCAAAACCCAAAAACCCAGGGTTTTTGGTTTTTGTCAAAAACCCTGGATTTTTGCCAACACTGCATAAAAGTGCTAATAATTTATACGGCGACGAAAAATGCCTGTAAAATCTCAAGATCAAAGAATTGTTAGGCATAGTAAAAATCGCATAATTTCCCTCTCTACCTTAAATTTCGAATGATATATTTGTCGACTAAATTTTTCCTGAAGAACAAAGAAACTTTCACAATGGATTCTCTCGGACTATGGGTTCATCTAATATTCGTAAAATCGACTGAAGACAGCGATTCCATTGTAATATCCGGGATTTCTGGACGCTACCCGTAGTCCAATAGCTTGGTAGAACTCAAGCAAAATGTATACGGTGGAATTGATACGATTAGTGAGCAAATCATTGGAAGGCAGTAAATAAAGTTCCCGCAGTCACTATGGCTTCATCACAAATTTGGATAAATTTGATGCAAATTTTTTCGGCGACCCTCCCAAATTAGTTGTTGCTATGGATCACCAACAAATCATGTATTTTATCATCACATTTAGCTTATTGTTAAAGTTACATGATAAATTATTAATATTGTATTTTCCCTTCCAATTTTCCTTTCATAGTATCTTTCAGCATGTTTGTCGTTAATTTTTCAAGTGTCGACACCCACTTGCCTTCGATAGCTTATTGCGGGTATTTTGGTTAACTGACATTAT
>JAQFXU010000621.1:0-45797 GCA_034693705.1 Spatulosminthurus flaviceps | reverse complement strand
CATCCAATCTCACCCATGCATACACTACACACGTATACATCCCATACGTTTTTCTCCCCCTTCTCCATTCCCTACCTTTACATTCTCTCTTCCTCCACCACCACCACCACCACCGGCCAATAAAATTTCCAATCAATTTTATCAATCTTAATTATTTCTTGCATTTATAGCACCTATTTATGCATTTTATACCTTCCTCACACACACACACACACTCGTACATATACACCTTATTCCCCCTTTTACACACAAACGACCATCCATACACTCCATACAAATGCTCATGACCCATATTCCACCCCCATGGAAATACCTTTGACCCATTTAAAACACCCCGGAACACCGGATGACCCATATTAAACCCTCCTGGAGAATCCTGGATGACCCAGTGACTTATAAGCATAGAGCACGATTAAATATATCTTCTGCGGATTCGTCGGAAGAAATTATTAAAACTAGGCATAAACAAGTATTTAAAAAACCTTATAATGATACAGAGGATGAAGATGAAGTTCCACAAATCCTCTCGACTAAGAAACCAAAGAGAAAAATATTTCGGCCTAAACCCATGAAACCAGCTTTACCTTTGCAGGACTATCATCAAAGTGACTATGATGAAGAGCATGACACTATTATTGAGCCCCCAACAATCACTACTACACTGCGTCCTCCGGAAGACCCAGAGGAAGAAATCAATACACGTCCCACAAAGAGACATCGTCATCGGAAGAAGCCTCGTCGAATAATTTACATCGATTCGGGTGAAAGTATTGAAATCATAAGGAAATCCCATCATAAAACTCGAATGTCTCAAGATTACCAGGAGAAATCTGACGAATATTATGCAGATACAACTTCTTCCACACTAGGGACGACCACACGTAGTGTTAGAAAAAAAGTTACTAAGCCTAAGCCAAAGTTTAAAATAAGAAATCCTGCCTTTATGGTCACGAGCAGTAGTAGTAGTACCACCACAGAGGAAGCACCCACCGAAATGGATTTATATTTTTAAGAAATATTTTCAAGAGAACAAGTCAAATTTTTCAGCTGTTCAAGTGTACTCATTTACTCATAATTAAAAACAAAATGAATCGACAAGTAAACTACTCGTTTTTTAACCTTTCATATCTGTATTTTCTATGCATATATATAAATATTTATAATTATCCGTGCCAGATAAAATCCATTGATTTTTCAAAACTCGTCCACGTAACTGCTAAATTACTACCCGTCAGGTTGGTTGTCACAAGACTGCTCTCGATCAATACGCAACAAATCTATTTCGTTTTTGACTTTAAAAGCTAGTGCAAAGTAGAGAGTACATTTTTTCAATCAATATCTACAGTAATTTGATAATTTAACGCTTTCCTTTTTTTGCTTACCTTCCTTCCAAAATATGTATTACATTTATTTTGTGCCATACACTTTTAAGTTCATAATACTTCCTCCTAATGACAAAATACCAACTATACACATACAGAAGTGAAACCAATGCAGTTGCCTATTTGTGCTGTACATAATTACAGGGAAAAAATCAATTGAAAATGAATATTTAAATGCACATCACACCTTCTATTATGTTAAAAGTACAAAAATTTGAATACATCTGCTGCTACAATATAGAACGAACCATATAAGTCTCTACTAATGCAATTTATTATTTACCTCGAAATCATACATATTGGCTAAAATTCATAGAGCGGGTAGGCCCGACCTAATTGTCCCTTTCAGTGACGCAAATATAAATCATTGAACTCATTTACTTTATGCACGCCATACAAAAGCCTTCTTGTGTAGTAAAATTAGTGTCTCACATATGTATAATAAGCCAGATTTGTAAGGTTGGGCTAAAATCCATGTACTATTGGACTTTTTAAAAAAGAACATTATGCCTTGAAATGCATATGTACATAAACGTAGTAAACTGATTGAATGACAAAAGGAAATTTCGCAAAGGAACTTTGCTTCTACCGAACCAAAGCTACTTTTCCCTTGTTAAATGAGCAGTAACAGGAGAGGAAGTCACGCTAGAGAAAAATTATGCAGGAGATTTTTGAATATACGCGTTCACCTCAAGTACTTATTGCAACATTGCAAGTCTATGGATACATCTACAGCTTTAGAATGACTCGAGGAAAGAACTTTTCCGAACAACAGCCGTTTGTGGGTTTCTCTCTCGCATGTCCTTACATGGGAAATAAAGTAATGTGTATATATTGTAGGAAAAGCAAGAGTTACAGCTTCTCCATTTCAAGGAGAATATTAGTGTTTTAGTTTCATGCGGGAACTCGTGTTGTGATTCTCAAGTGTCTATTCAGGTCATTTTCTATGGATATTTTAGTAGGAAACTATATACATTTTCTCGAGTCCTAATGAAGCTACTTGAAAGGATAAATTGCCACGTTATTGGTTCTTGGATATAGCAAATTCCTGGAAAAATTGTTTTTACCAAAGTCTATTATAATTCTGATTGACCGGTTGTAATAATAATTATGCGGTAGGGAAAGTTTGTAGACAGAAGAGAAATAATTGAAAAAACTTTCCCCTTTGGGAGTCGTAGCGAAGCGATACGGATTCGTAGTAAATTTATTGTCGTCTCAAATGATCAGATTAGATAAAGGCGGATTCCGCTTTTTTCAGGATAATTATGGTATCTTTGCAGTGTTCGACACAATGCAGGAACGGGATGGATTTTTTTCATGTTATTAAATAACTACCCCGACTATGTATTGAGTTTCTTCCATTAAAAGTCTATGTATTTATAGATAATAATAATTATTGCTACAGCAATATTGCACCAAGTCAGGCGATATTTCCACCGACAGAGACGAATTTTTTGGGGAAGTTATGCCTTGTCTATGGAAGTTCAACAGCCACTTCACAGCTGATTTGTAAGCAAATGCTAATCATTAGTCGTCATTCCTCCATGGAGCTACATATCCAATGTTTACTGTAAGGGCACAAGTACAGTTTGATTTCACGTTCAAAAGAAATAAATGATTTTTTTCGACTCCCATTGATATTTCCAAGGCTCATTTGAGTTTTCGTAAACAAATATACTTGACCCTAATAAGTTAATAACTCATTATTTTACTAAGACTTACGTTACTCTAAATTATATATAATAATAATTCCATGCAATAAAAAAGAAATTATCTGCTCTACCCTACTTACTACTTTCCGTTAAGTACACTTCAGCACTTCAACCTATTCAGCCATATTTCAGCACTTGGCATGATTTTTGAGAGTCCATTAACGAAGAAGTAGGTTACTATGCATCATTAGACTTACAATATATATAAGTACATTTGAAATAGGAAACAAAAGAGTGAGAAAGCTTAAAATCATATTTTCTCTACCGTTTACATTCTCACGCCATTGAGCTTTGAATGAGTTGATGTTCTTAAATTTTCAAAAATTCTCACTTTTATTCACCAATAAATATTGATGGTATATTTATTGTTATAGTCTTACCTATTACAGTTGGTTCTAAATCGACGAAAACGGCTCTCGGAACATGCTTTCCAGCATTAGTCTCAGAAAAGAAAGTATTGAAGGAATCATCCTCTGTGCCCAGGGTTTGGTCCGCGGGCATCATCCCATCAGGTTGGATCCCATGTTCGAGGCAGTACAACTCCCAACAAGCATTCCCCATCTGACATCCTGCTTGCCCAATATGGATAGACAAACACTCCCGCTAAATGTTGTATATCAGTTCAAAAATTAAATATTAATTTTTGTAACTACAAATAAACCAACTTGAAAACAAACATCTACGTGAAGAAAGTTCGATTTTAAGAAGATCTATACAATATTTTATAGAAGAGAAACTACTAAAATATATCTTTTTAAAAATCTACAATGATTGAAGTAATAAAGAAGAGTATGAGTAAATATAAAATAATCTACAACTTAGTATGAAATTGAAATTAGTGTCTGTGTAATGAAAGTTTTCATACAAATATATATGCATAAGTGTATCAAAATATATGTTAGACAGAATCTCTACACAAGGCTTCACTTCACACTACAAGATTCAACGGTAGAGCGCTTATAAGACGTACAAAGAGAAAGCTATACGGTTTTAAAGCAAAGACAAATTCACAGAAGGTGAAATAAATTGTATGGGAAACGAAGACAAAGCAACTATTCTCAGAGATAGAAGAACAAGTCAAAATAGACAGGCAAGCTGTTTAAGATTAATGAACAAATTGGACAATAATGTAGACGAATGTGAACCATGGACATGGTAGATTTTTTTGCTCTAGGTCTAGAACTCATTCCGATGCTGGTGTAGCCGGTACAGCAGCCAAGGACAAAGACAAAGCAGCGGGTTGTTGAATCACACCAATACAGATATATTAAATAGCGATGTAAATACTTATATTAATGTATTTTTTTCAAAAAACTTTTGGATCTTGTAGGAAAAAGTTATCACTGCATTGCACTTATTTCACAAATGGTAATTAATTACTTTTGGTTACAGAAACAGGTATATACTTTTAGGTACGAAGTTTTTTACTCTTAACGATACAGTCGAGGTTAAAAATATTATTTAAATGTACAAACTCATTGTATTACTCTTGACTGCAATCCATGATGATGTCGACTTCCGAAATTCAATTGTGGCATATTCTGCGAAACACTCAATAGCCTCTACTAAATGTAGGCCTCGTTACAAGGAATTTGTATGATTCCTTTCATTATTATTACTTTTTTATACTTTGCCGTATATCTATATAAAAATGGAAGATTCTTGCAAGGCTCAAACGTTTTAGCTTCTTTTGAAAAATAAGGGCCGATTCTCAAGTTTTTCGCATCACTACTCCCAATATCTGTGAAACTTCAGGTCCCAATCAATTACTATTTACTTGTGAGGAACTTCTTAGAAATATATGTAGAGGCTTTAGGGGGAAAGCTGTGAGAATTATGGATGAGAGTAAGTTAAATATTAGTGAAGAAAGTTATTGGGCAAAGGGACCTTATTGTCTTGAAAGTGGTCAAGAAATTAATGTGAGACAGGAGCAGGGGACAGGTTAGATAGTAGGGCAGGAGAGAGAGAGCAGGCAGGTGAGTTTATCTTATACATGGAGCTTGGTTGACGCCGTGAGGTAAAATAACTATGGGCTAGAATCTAATGTAGCTGTGAAGGAGAGCTATCCATGGCACATAAACATACTTTCTTTTCCTTGCATATTTACATATACCACACATTCCCTTTCCACCTGGAGGAGGACACTTAACATGTATGTATCATTATTGGCTCTCACATGGATGGACGTAACTTGCAATTTGACGGTAGAAAAGCCATAGTTTATTGTGCTAGCAAAATGTATACATACACCGTTAGTATGCAGCCTACCTGCATCATACGACCGTGCCTGAATTTACTATAGCTACCATCACTGTACTAGAGTTTTGGGAACATGGTCACCTATTATTTTCACTAGACTTTCCAACACTTCGGAAATGATTCTGTTCATTCTACTTTCTTTTTTCCATGGAAAGGAAAGCCCTAATATTTTACCTTTTACAAGTGTTTGTATGTATATTTCTATATAGGTATGGTGAAATGCCCTGGAAATAGGCTAAAAGGTAACCAACCGACTGCACTTGTGGTTTATGTACGTGACAAAAGTGTGCATGCCGTTGCTTAGAATCCATTGTCTTGTCTGTTTGTAACACAGCCCAAGCATTTATCGGGTTCCGCAATACCCAAAAAACGAGAGAATATGTAAAAGAGTACTGCTCCATGCATTCTCTGCTAAGTAGACAGGCATACATTAACGGACGAATAGTACATATTTATATACATACATATGATGCAGGTTTAGCAATAATATTTATAGGAACTTCAATACAAAATCCCTCACTGTATGTACATACACCAATTGAAATTGACATGCGGGTACGGCTTCTGATCCACTTTTCTCTCAAAAGCCTCTCACTTGATAATAATTTAGCAAATTGACGGTAGCGCAAACAAACATAGCGGCTTATCTCTTAATTTTTCAAAACAATTGCAGGAAGCGTTTTTGTATTGCTTCCGCTGTAGTAGTATAGCTTATTCTTGCTTTAAAAATTATAATGACAAACATGGGGGAACGGACACGAAAGGGAAGAATTTCATTCCAAATCAACTCAAACTGAATAATAAATTTCTAATGGTAGGGTATGACATGAAAAAGCTACAACTCTCCTATTTATGAGGAGAAAGGTGAATTGCTAGTATCTTTGCTATATAAAATAAGAATCTAATTGATAGGTGAGTAAATTAATGGTTATAGGTTAGGAATTACAATCTAAAGAAAGAAAGAAAAACTGTATACTTTTTTCGCCGACATTTCCAAGCCGAGCTTCTGGACTCAATCAGCAGTCAATTTTACAAGAAAGATTCTAATATTTTTAAAGGCTAAAAACGCTTTGAATAAATTACGGGATAGCAGCAGGAGTTATATTCTCTACGCGTTAAATATTTATAGAAACTATGGTACAGCAGGCTTTTTCAGCGTCTCTATATATTGACTTAGGGCTACTATTATCTGGCACAACTACAGATTCATATAATAATGGAGCTGGAAATCATATAAGAAAATGTATCGGGTTTGTGATGATAAAAGTGGCTTGTTCTGTAGATGGAGATTGTAGTAGAGGCAAAGGAACGATCACTTGTTTACACTTTTGGCTCTCATTATAATTTCTCCAAAGGTATTCCACACCAATTCCAAGACGTCTTCGGTTCACTTTTGAATTGCAAAAAACGTAGAAATTTCAGAAAGAAGAGCAAAATCCAAAACTACGAGAGCGAGATTTTTCTACGAGAATAAAGTATACTAATGTAGGCACCACAACAAATTTTACGTGAAAAACTATTGGTACTTTCACCAATAGCTCCAGAAGTTGAACTAGAAATTACCAACTCAGCAAGAAAGTAGCTCCACTCTCAGAAATAATTACAGGGCAATAATTAATAAGAATTAAATATTAAAATTTGAAAGGGCAAGAAAGACGATTTGTAACAAATAGAAATTTAGGTTCTGTATTTCTTGGCTCTACTACAATACTTACTACAGTATTACAAATGATCGAATGCAAAGAATGAGAGAGAGAGAAGAGAAAATTCTAGGCAGAAATTTAATTAATGCAAAGGAATTGAAATATTAAGAAACTTGTTGACTACACAAGAATAAGAAAATCTACAGTTTAAAGAGAAAAGAGTACTACGCTGAATAGAAGATGTGAGTACTGGTAAAAGAAATAATTCAAGAATATTTAAGGGGAAAACTACTACGGCGCGACTCGGTAATCGTGCCAATGATGGCGATTGCGGTTTTACGTGGTTACTAAATCAAGGCTAACCATATTAAAGGAATTTTTCCGTATAAATTTTTCCCCGCGTATAAATATAAGGAACTTGCACTTTTAGTAATTCTTTCTTTTATAATGTATTTACACACACACAAACACGCCGTTGGGCTGGATAGAAATACAATAGGAAATATTTCTGGGGTATAACAAATGAAATCCTCAGTGAGTGGTGATGTATTTGATGGGATATAAGTTTAAAAAAAGTGTCCAGTAGCTTCTTTCTCTTCTATTTCCCCTTACACACTTTTTGCGTGCATACACCTTTTATACTGAAGGTAAAATGATGGATTCAATTGATTGATTATGTTTATATAATCCAACAGAAGAATAACTACTTTCTCCTTCCTCTTTTCCCCTTGTTCCCTCCCTACATTGAATATTCCACGTATAAGTCAACTTGAGGTACACACTGATGTTTGTTATAGAATTGAGATTCCACCGGATGGAAACTATAGGGAAAAAAGGTTAGGTAGTAATTCAATGAGAAATTGTATGAATTCCAGGTGTTTTTAATATTAGCTTTCTTCTCTTTTTGCAGAGTAATACTTTGGAGAGAGAGAGAGAGAGGGAGAGCCAGCACGCAAGTTGAAAGTAGTAGTTCTAGTTTATATAATTATGTCACACGGCACGTAAGGGTATGGAATAGGAGGGTTAACTTGCATAGTTTTTTTACAACCATAGTAATTTCTTCAGTTATTATGTGTAACCTAAGAAGTTTTATGCACACAAATATTTCCGGGAGGTATCTTTTGCTTTCTTTCCTTGTCCGCTTTAAGTCACAGTACTACCCCAGAGAAAGCTAGAGTTTCTTTTGTACAATGCCCCACTTCTTGATTGGTAGTGTATACCTGGGCATATACTATATACTGTAGGATTATGAATTGGCGAGGAGTGCAACTTAAGCAGACCCGTCAAATCCCCCTGGTTGCTGTCAGAATCGACTGGTTGATGAAGAACCACCGTTCCCTTTTGGCTCAATATTTTTAATGAATAGAGGAGAGTCGTCTATTACGACCGATTGCCAATCGGTGGTGGTCAGTGAGGTAAGTATAAGTACTCCAAGGTGAGCTGAATTTTGTCGGTGTGCTTGTGGCAAGCACTGGGTTAAAAGGATGGATGTGGAGGACGCTTACGGGTATGTTGTTCTATTAAATAGTGTATAGTTGGATAGTATTTTACTGCTTTCTGTCCAATTCTTCGTCTGTCTCTTTTCCGACTGATGGAATTCTTGAGGTCGAATGCCCATGGACAGTGAGCAGTGGTGGCCGGCTATCCTGCAATTCCTGTTACCAGGCGACAAACTCTCGTATACAAAGAAAAGGATATGTGAAACATTTGAGTGGAACAGTTGTGCGAAACATCAATCGTAGTTATTGATATTGCTATATAGGGGGAATATAAGAACATGTTTACGTATGTATTGTAATAATACCTTTGTCTACTTGCAAGGAATTTACTGGATGGAGTGAGAGGGTCTTGTGCATGAGGAATAGTAGCGAGCATTTTACTGTGTGTATGTAGTATGTGTACATCCTGGGCTTTGAGAAAGATGCTAGTTGATTCTGACAAGTAGAAATAAAGCACAAGACTCTTGAAGACCTGGGGAATGATATGGTCGTGTCAATAAGTAGACACGGCCGGGTTCTTTACTTATTTCCGTTCCTCCTGTTCTTCAGCCCTCAATTATGCAGTATCATGTGCAAAGACTACTGCATGAAAAGTTGCTGTAGGTCTTATGTTTCCGCCTTTCTCGGGAACACTACATTATTTTCTAACTTTAGTGATGGAACGTGGGAGGCAAGATTTTAATTTAGCTTTACAGTAGTCGGCTGTTGGGAGTCGATAAAAAGATGATCGACGAAACTTTGGGGGCTTTGGGTTGTCTAACGTATGATTAATTTGTAGATAAAAATACAGGTATAAATGGTGGAGGTATAGGATTTAGAAAATAGCAATGAATTGGGCTTCCTTGGAGATTTAAATATTTGAGAGGAAAGTAAAATGGGTAATAATTATTCTCATTTAAGAAGCTTGGACTACTTTTGCTCCGAATTTCCTGAATAATTTATAATGTGTGTCACTGAACCATTCAGTTGTTTATTTTCAACGTAATCAATAGTTTTACCACTTACTAGCACCGGTTACACGAAGTACTATTCCGGAATTCTCGGTAGTGGATATGTGATATTGATTGTATTCCATTTTTCTATGAAAAGCCATTCCTTATAGCATTTACTCGTACTCGTCTTGTGGCACGGAGTGGAATGGCTAATATTGTTAATAAGGATACGAGATACGATTGTATGCTGATTGCGAGGTGTGTTAATCTCATAATTTCATGTAATCAGAAATGCGGCAAACTGGGACTGAAAATAAATTATGGCAGGAGGAAGGCTGATTCAGTAATGCTGTGGTGACTTAAAGTTACTTCATACTGTCCGTTTATTAAATACGGTTGCAAATATGACAAGTAACCGCGATTAATACTCTGTTGGGGGTACTTCAAGTTCCTGTTTACAGTTATTAAAATTTAGATTATCAAAAATTAAATTATCATCACGGTTCTTTGGAAACTGTTTTTTAGCAGCTAAAATTTGAGAGACGTGAGGCTTGCGTATAATAGGTTTTCTTTTATATGCTGGGTCAACATCAAGTTTTGTCTCGCCATCTTTCACTAGCTGTTTCAGTAACTTTTCTTTGGCACTTTGCTTAGTCAATTTCCTCTTCTTCTTTGGTTTAGGATCAGCGGCATGATATTCTAAGTGAAGTTTCAGTTTTTGCTGGAAATATGGAAATAATATTTTAAACTGCTTCTTTGCGTACACTGTAATATAAGTTACTATTAAAAGGACTTCAACTATCCAACTGACTATTAATTTCAAAATCATGTAATAAAATACCTTCGTGCTGAGGCTCCTACCGCATAGTTCACACGGGTAGGACTTGCCCTCATGTGCCATCTTTATGTGCTGCTTGAGATTCTTTTCGTGATAGTATAATCTAGTAAAAAAGGGTAGCCTTTTAGATTTACGAAGGTGACACGTCATAAAAAATAACTAGTGCGCCAATAATCCACTACAACTTGACTTAAAGACTTAAAACCTATATTACCTGGTACAACCTTCCACCGTACATTTGAATTCAGTACGATTTTCCGAATGAACGCTTAAGTCATGTTGTATCAAATGGTATTTGCGATGAAATACAAGATTACATGTTTTACAAGTTCGTTCTGTAAGGGAAACAAATCAAATAAGTACACATAGAATGGCTACAATTGATGTACACAATCATTAAATTTTCAAGCCACTTTCAACTTACTAATTTCACTGTGGACTTTAATATGAGAGGTGTAGGTGACAAATGTTTCGAATTCTTCCGAGCAATCCTTACACTTAAAGATTCGCTTCTGGCTCTGGGTTGGTGCCTCTTTCGGCTCTTTGTGCTTTTTAGTATGCCTCCTTAGCAAATCAAATGAGTGAAATTCCTCGGCACAAGTCTCACACCTTTAGGAGAGTAAAAAAAAAAATTAAATTCCAAAAGTCCCCTACTTCAAATGCAACCCTACAACTTCGAAGCATAGACTTCTAATCAAGAATATCAACATAAAATAAAAAATAAAACCTACTTAAATGGAGTCGTATTAGAATGAGAGGCTTCATGTTCCAGTAGTTGCCAACTGTGCTCGAACAAACTTTCACAAGTAGAGCACTTCAGAATGAGTTTTTCAGAGTAATGGCATCTGTTGACATGTTGCACAAGGGCCTTGTGACTATCGAAAGTAGCTAAACAGTTCTTGCGGGAACATCTTAAGTAAGAAATTAAAACAAAAACAATAATAATTACAAACATACATCAAACTTCATCAAATACATCATATCGTACTCTCATAAATTATATACACCATCGATGGAAAAATTAAACAGTGGAACTTAAGTTACTTCATTTGCTCTCAATCCACAATTATTTTTAACTCTCGTGGGGGTCTACAGTTACCAATAATGGTTTTTGAAAATCATTGCAACGTTCTCAACAGTCTTATGCTCTCAAATCTATCATTACGAAATAATGGAATCATTACGACATGATGACCATTATACGAAACCCATTATACCTTTTCACCCAAGCAACACTAAAAATTTTCATTTTTACTGTGAATACGAGCGAAGCAAGGTGACTTGGACTTCGCCCGAAGATTTTAGATCTATTTCTAACTGTTGAACTTACTTAAATTCTTTTTCAGGGTGCGAATGTACTTTCTCTATATGCCGTTTGAGATGCTGTTTCCACGAATAAGATGCACCACAACCTTCGTACTCACACTCAAATGGTTTCTATAAAAATGAATAAATAACATAATTATTAGTGATCATGATTATACACATTTCAATTCTCTACTCCTAATTCCTTAACAATGTTCCCATAAATACCGAGTACCACAAACCAAGGCATTAACGAATACAATCATCTCCCTGTACACAGCACAGGGCTAGACTCCACCGCAGGAGAATCCGAAAATGCATTTTTAAGACTAATTTAATTTAATTTAAACTACACGTACCGATTCCAAGTGACCACGTTTATGATACTCCAGTCTTGATTTCTTCTGAAATCTTTTTCCACAATTTGTGAAATCACAAACATAATCTTCCATTTTTTGTGAGTACCACACTTATTCACACTTTCAGTCCTTTTAATTCAAATAGTCGAGCATCTTCCTAACCAATAATTTATTTAAAGAGCTGTTTGCCCTGCCGGCAGCTGAAATGAGAATCAGGTTTCAGGTGTGTTAAACATGTTGTACAACATTTACTGTCAGAATATATTTTAGCCAAGAATTATACGAAAGGAATGCATGATACCATGTGCTTCTCGGGTAGTGCAATATCCAGTATCCAAGTGACGTACTTATATACTGATTTAATGACAAGAGTGTGTGAATTTTGTTGGTATGTCCATTCAATGAAAATGAAGCAGAATTCGGCTTTTTTAGTCTGTCCACTCTTCACAGACACAGCCCACGGTATTTTAGCCAAACCATATGCACATGCACTCATCACACACGTACATAACAACACTATAAACAAAACTTGCCGTTCAAAATTCAAAGTTACCACGACCCCTGCCAAATTTAAAGTCGCTGTATTTACCCTTACTATGTGGTTGTGCAGCCATAGCATATGTAACAAGATATTTCTGTAACTTAGTTGAGTGGAACCCACGTAACAATTTAGTCAAAAATAATTTAATTAATTTTAGCAAATAAAAGCTGTTAACCCAGCGCGAATAATGATGGATTGCCTATGAATGGGGACGTTCGAGACAGAGTGGACAGAAGTCCCTTTGCGAGAGCAAAAGAATTTGGGAGATGGCGCCGTGAAATTACCGTAAGTATTTTAATCGCGAAGTCCGCCGGCAACATTATTTGTTTAATGGTTTCGGTTTCGGGTACTTCTGCATTGCACTTATAGCCTCAAACAAGTGGATTAATATAGTAATGTTCAGAAGTTGAATTTTAAATATTCTTGCTAGAGAGTGGAAAAGAAAGCTTTTTCAACATACGTTGTATTTTTATAGAGCAGTATTTTTTATTCATTTGACTTTTGAGAAAAAAGTAGAAACATAGTCACAAACTCAATAGTCACACGGACACGGAATGTAGGTCATTACAGAAAATGTAACTACTATGGTTGAATTTTGATTGTAAAAAATGAGTGACTGGAGTTTTTGGGGATTTAACTGCAAGTCTTGTACTCTTTCTTTTTACCAAGAGTCATTGAGCCAACCTTTTGATTGACACCTTGTGTAGCAACGTAGGTGCCGAGTTGCATTAAATTCTCCTTGGGTTTTTTGTCGCAAACTTGGTACTTGGGAGGAATATCCATGTGAATGGTGGCATTCACGTCGGAAGTCTTGATCGCAGCTGGAACTTCAACTCGTAAGTAACATTCTTCTTGGTTATCTTCAGGAGGCATCCCAAATCTACGAACTGGAGGGGTACAGGGCATCTTTTGGCATTCTATATACTCATCCATCGTACCCTCCGGACAAGTTTGACATGGAACTCGTTTGCATTCCAAGTAGCAGGACAAGCGTTCAGCATCTGGTAGTGGTTTCTTGGCGAGTGCGTTGATTGGATTTGCGGAAATGCCTTGTTTTTCTAGTACATTTGGCTTGAAGGGTTCCACCGGATGTTCGTAAAGGTCTTTGCAATGGTATCTATCAGGCAAAAATCAATTAACTTGAGAGGTATTTTTACGGTAAGGTTTATCCAGTATTTGTTCATTTGAATTGTTTGCTCTTAAAAGTTGGTTTGAAAAATTACGGAAAGTCTGCTTGGTACACCGTCAACGGATCGTAAGGGTCAAGCGGGTTGAAAATTTTTTTGATTTTGCAAACTGGTGGCGCTTCATGCGGTTCGTACCCTGTGTAGCTGTGAAGTGTATGCAGGACATGACTATGTACTTTTGGTTCTTAAAAAGGGTTAATAAAAAACTATTTTACTTACTATGGCATCATTTTGTCATAAGGCAAGCGAAGTTTATTTTCACGAGCAAGTCTAACATTCTCTTCACTCGGTACGAGATGTTGTCTTACGGGGCAGTCTGCGTATCTGCAGAAATTATATTATGGCACGGACATTCATGAATGACCAGGTTTAAACAAGTTTAAGCAGTTTTAATATAACAGGTACTTAAAATAGTTTTACTTACTTCAAACGATTTAGAAACTGTTCCTGAAAGTATGCATCCTTGTCCAAGCAACATTTGTCCAGGCAAGGATTGTTAGTGATTGTGTCACATCTACGCGCCATCGATCGTACTTGCGGCCGATCCCATTTTTCAAAAACATCTCCAAGCTTAACTATAGGACATGGTGCCATTTCTGGCTTCATCCTGACCTATTTGAACAGAGACAAAGGTTGAATAATACATATATAATATGCTTTCAATATGGTATTTACGTATTTACAAGCTTCAGCTCTCTACTTTTCATCAAAAGCAAAAAATTGTTAAAAAAATTTACAGGGTCACCAGGTGGATTTTCCAAACAGGTTTTGGGCATAGCGCGAACGACGAGTGGGAGCGCAGCGCCATCCTTATTCATTTCTCGGTAAGTTGTAGTCCACACAAATTTTTTCATTAGGTTCTTCACACATTCCGAAGTTTCTTCCCGGAACCAACTTTGATCTTCGACCCAAGGCTTTTTCATTCTAGGCGAAGGCAGACAATCATAATTACCAAGACAATTTGCCTCAACTCGATCTGGAGCGTCCTTCTTTTGTGGACCTAATTTCCTTTCTTTTTTAGCATCTTCCTTGTCTACTTTATTTTTGTACGCCCAGAATTTATCATCCAGCACCTATTTACACGATATTTCATAACGCAGGGTTGCATAAAAGATTCGCATAAGTATTTTTGAAGAACAAATGCTGCTGCGCTGTCCATAAAAATACGCTTGATTTGAGAGCAATTTATAATAATTACTTTCTTAATGGCCACTTTGTTTTCAATAAAGGGAAAGTTCGGCTCACGAAAGTCAATAAAATTAGTCGTTGAGTAAAGCTTGGCCCTTGGATTGTCAGTTGTGGGTGTATCCAATTGATTATAACACATTCGACAGTAACACATATCATCCGTTTTAGCTTCTTCCACATTCTCTTCATATAAGTTTGGATCTCCCGTAGCCAAACAGCGACACCAAGGAGGTTTGGTTGCTTTGAGCTCTGAAGCAGCAGATTTTGAAAAATGACCACCCAAGCTGACCATAATTTCTGTTTATTTAAAAATATACTTAACCTGGATCAATATGAGAATCTGTAGGGTAAAATGTCGGCTCTCTCATTGAATTCTGTTCAGCACAACAAATTGCTTCGCGAAAACTTTGCCTCCGTGCTTCTTCATCACATGCTCTTTGGGTCATACAATCTTCATAGCGCCCGAATTCCTCCGAATTAACGTAACTAAAACGAGGATGTAGATAATATTGGTAAATTTGTTAAGTCAAATATTCTAAATGTCTAACCATAATTTACAAGATAAATGGGCTAATAAAATAAAATGCCTTCCAAAGTTCCAAAGAGCGAGAATTCCCAGAAATTACTTACGCTTCGATTTTCTTAGTAGCCGGGTTTTGGAACTCATCTTGATTGGTGGTTATCCAACGTTTGCAACGTAAGTTTTCCATCATCTTGAAAGCTTTTTCTGGCAGTATTTGCCGTTCAGGATCTTTCACGTGCACTAAAAGTGGTCAAAAAGGCACTGCAATACAGTGTTTACAGGGAAAGTAGGTTTTTCGGCAGATATTTTTGATCTTTTAGATTTAGTCGTAAACTTGTGGCTTGTGGCAATAAAAATACAATGGGAAAGGGGAAGCTACGTGATATCGCCATTCGCGAGTCGCGAGGATTCATCCTTTCATCCGCATTCATTTAGAAGTCGTCTATGCAAGGTGTAATGCAATTCAACGATTCAATGCGAACACATGCTTCATGACATGATAGGAGAATTTTAGCATTGCGTATCGCGTTCCTATTTTATTTCCTTCGCCGTTTGCCGCCTTACGATGATTGTGTAAAATTTTGTCTACTAGTTAGCATAATATTTTTTCATTCTGTTAATAATGCCATAATATTACTGATATTGGTCGTTAATATCGTAATAAATAATAAATTAATGAACTTTCATAATATTATTAACGATTGCCTCCTTAACGCGTTATTTTTTTCTATTCTATTTTTCTTATCAGCAAGCTGCTGCAATAAGATTAAGCACTTTCTGCCTCAAATTTTGATAAACGTGGCATTTCTGTAAATTGTTTCTATAGAACTTCATAGAAATAAGTCAGTAATTCAGTTTGAAACAGGTGTATGTGACAATGACAGTAAGTGATACATGTTTAATCAAAAATATTTACAACGCTATATACATACACAATTTATTACTCAATGTAATGTACAAAAACTATATAGTGTTCATACAAAGTCAAACCCAATACTGAATCTGGACATGACTTATGCAGAGAACAATATACAGCTTGGAGACTCCAGAAGCCATCAGTAAAACTATATTGACCAAACTTTTTCTCCCCAGGTTTCCATCTCAATCTGTTATGTCCAAAAGCATAAAACGGTTTAACTTTTCATCATTGCTTTCATTCAAGCCTCCCTTCTTTCTGCGCTCTCTCTTGACACAAGCGTCTTTAATTGGAGGAGAAACTGTTTGTCCTTGCAGAGCACAAACAATAAATTTCTTCAGTACGTACTTCAAAGGCGAACTTTTTTCAAATTTCTTATCTAAAAAGTGGAGTACATCTCCTCCGCACGAATCTATAACACTGGTGCAAATATTGTAAACAATATTACAATTTAGAGTATAAAACTTAGGCGATCGTAACGGCTCTCCTAATAATATATTTAAAGTTTGTGCATGGAGCATAACGCTTTGGAACTGTGAGAAGAAAAATACTCTGGTCATGTCATAAGTCCTCCAAAATTTCTTTGCTTCGCAATTCGGTATTTCTGAAACCCATTGGAACAACTTCCGTAGCGAATTGGTTACAACTTGTTGTTTTAGGAGGCTAGATACTTTTTCTGTGGTTTCTTCTTTCTGGGGTTGGGATAAAGTAGATGCAGAAAATGAATATGCTTTTAGACAACTTAATATTACAGCAACAGATACACTAACTCCAATATACAAATCTTTGGTCTTTTTCAGTTTCCTTAAATAATAAATGCAAGCTGCAATCCATAATTTGATATATGGCGGCCATTCATGGATAAATTCTTCTTCTTCAGGTTTGACTAATAATGTTTGCAGAAGAATTTTAAGTCTCTTGTCATGTGCTATTGTCTGGCGGAAATCTTCGTCACTTTCTGTCACACATGGAAGAGCTAAGTCTTTTCCAACAGACGTTAAGGTTGGCACTTCTAACTTGACAGGGTTGTACTTATCTCTAGAAACTAAAGTGACAGTACCGGTACCATACAATAAACCCGATAGAACCTGAATAATAGGAACACTTATAGCATGAGAACTGGGCATGGTTGTTACTTCAACTTGAGGCGTCAAGTAAACGGTTTGATTGTACAAGATTTTGCAAATAGGGGTAGGGAACTGACACTTGTAGAGAGAGTCAAGGAACCACGAAGGTACTTTTGGTTTAGTTAAAGAATTATCGCAGTTCGACTCAGAATCACTGTCGTCATCGCTCTCGTCCCCACCCTCATCCTCATCATTATGGTCCTCAGAATCAGCAGCCTCCACATTATCGTCTTTATCCTCTCGAATTTTCAAGTGTTGCAGACTTTCATTTAACATACCCTCAAGTTTACCAGCTTGCTCTCTATCTCTATTAGCACTACTAACACTAGTATCTCCAACATTCGTCTCGTCTTCTTTATGTAGAACCTCCCCAATGACTTCTTTCCCTCTCCCATTTTCCTCCAAAAATTTCCTCAGGTTTTGTGACGAATTAACGATTTTCCATAAATCATCCTCCCCAGCACCACCCATATAACCAGTTACAATTCTGTGTATCAATTCCCTCATGTTCTCACGGTCTCTTGCACGTATGGTCCCCAACAATGTTTCCAGGCCTGCTTCATACGACCTTTGCTTACTAAACCACTTAATTAAATAATCAATTCTATCATGTTTTCCTCTACTCGTATCCGCCTTTTTCTTAGACATGAAATGAGTGAAGACACCATTCGATATTTGATCATTCCCTATTACTACTGCAGTCAAAGGCAAAAGTCTATAGTCCGAGAGGTGAAATTCCTCCTTACACATCTCCTGTAAAATAATACATTTCCCTTCCAAAGCATGAGTAGACAAATTCAAAGAATTTTCTCCACCGTCCTCTTTCGCCTTCTTGCTACTCTTCTGTTGCCTCTTCTTAAAGTTTATAGTTCCAAAAGGAATCGTCGTCACCTTCGCATAAATGAAAAAATCCGAGTCGGAACTCAACACAGGACACGATAGCTGCTGAGCTATAAACGCTACCGTATTGTCCGCTTCGAATTCCGTCTGATAATGATCAATATCTTGCTCCACCAATATCTCCACGAAAACATCCTACAAAGTTTCATAAACCACATTATCATCTCTTCCCACAACAACAAATCATTGACCTTGCCATTACTATCTTAAATCACCTTCATCAAAGCTGTTGTGTATGTCTTCCCCGGTGTGCTCTGTCTCACATTCTCTTTCAATGACTGACCAAATCTCTTCATCTTAGTCTTCAGCTTCCCTGGCTCATAAGCACCATCAAATACCACGATCGGATGAACCTTGCAGCATTTCAATTTTTGAAAAAACTCTCTCACAGCTTGCGCAAACAAAATACAATCTCCTCCAAACAAATGATGATTATATTTTTTAACATCATAGCTCGAGTACAAATGAAACATTAAATTATTCCCGTCAATTACTACAGGCTGATGACTAACATAGATTTTTCGCTTATATCTTGCCCCACATTTCGACAGATATGAAGTGAGGCCGGTGACACCCATTCTTATGCACAGGGAAAAATATTTTGGTAGTTTTAACACAAATTCCTGACCCAGTTAATCAATGTAATTATGTAAAGATTCTACAACTTCAACAACTCTCCAGCAAGTCCAAGTAGTAATCAGCAAAACATGTTACATGAGTTTTCCAAAAAATAAAAATTTCATGTATATAACCTCATGGTAATTTGGATTGTCCCTCCAATTTTTTAAAAAGTTCTTCTGCAGCCAATAATCTACAGCTGCAATTGCAGCTCCTTAAAGTAAAAATTCGTGTCGCTAGAGTGCACACTACAAAGGTTACTTTACGAAGGAGTTGCTTTCATTAATGAGCATCAATTATCAACATCGGGGAAATGTTTACACTCGCACTCGCTGTTAGTACATATAGCGCAGTACTGCAGTGTGTTGAGATATTATGTTTTGAATTTAGCTTTTTTCAATTTAAATTATGACTTATTGTTGTCAAAGAGATCCAAAGTGGGAAAAAATTATGGACGACGCGACGCGCGGTACATAAAAAATAATTTTGGCAATGTAAAAAACATTGAAGTTGAAAAAATAATGACTGTGAGAAAAAAGTTAGAGGAGTTCTTTTTCCGTGAGAAAAAATAATAATTTAGTAATTATTATTCTAAAAGTTGTGGCCTCTGCGAACAATTTAATTTCCGAAATATTTTTGCGATAATATTAATTATTTCATTGTCCCCTTTCTCGTACTGTTGTTTAAAGTAATAATAATTTTATTATTTAATTATTGTGATCTGACGATAATGCTGATTGCTGATTCTGATATCCTGATATCAATTTATTTTGTATGCGTTGGTAAAGCGCTAATTGAGGTTAATTAGTGTTTTAAGTACTGAGGTAATTAAAAAAGGTAGACATTAAATGAGTCAAAAAGCCACCAATGTTATACTTAAGGGCTGAGTAATGTTAGCTAATTGTAACCTATGGTCCCTGCTATATCCTGAGCTTGGGCTCGGGGTAATTTTGATATACATAATATAAGTGTATTGGAGGCCAATCTGGCATTAAGTAATTAAGTATTCTAAACGAATATATAGGAAACTTTGAAAGTACTATTCGCGAGGGAAAAATAACATAATTTGTGAACAATGCATCCGCGAATTTTAATTATTGAACGGAGTAATAATAACAACTAATTTTACAAAAAAAAACATTAAAATTCAATGGCTCCTGTGGGAAACAAGGGGAATAAGCGAGGGAACAAAACAAGTGCGCTTTCGTCCTCATCTGGAATTGCCAACAAAGCTATAGCTGCTCAGCCCCAGCTCAAGTCATGTCTTCGGAGTCGAACCAGCATAGAAAGTAATAACAACAATCATGACAGTAATAATATCCATCGAAGAATAAAATCAAAGGTGAATTCCTTCCTCTCTACTGCTGCTAAAGGAGAAGACAGCAATAATTTGAGAGGATACCTCAAGAAGAGAGTGTCATTTGCTCCAGGGACGGTGATGGTTGACAGAGAAAGCAAGCCTTACAACAGGGTGATTGCAAATCATTAGTAAAAACGCTTTCTTCTCTCCTTGCTTCTACCTTTAAAATCTAAACGCTCATACGCTCAATGTCGGTTTCATTTTATCTCTTCTCTACAAAAGATGCTGCCGAAACCCAGACCACCTCCAATGCCTGATTTATTCTCAGGATGTAGTGTCCAGATCCCATCCACGGGAGATTCATCCAGTAAATCTTTCAACAAAAATAATTCTTCGAATCAGTCAAATCAGAGTCGTCCTGGACCAAATCCTTCAAAATCCTCCGGATCAACCGCCAAGGTAACCAACGAATATACAAAATTTACATTGGCCAAAAAAGCACCTGAGCATGCTCTACATACGGAAATGGATCGTTTACCAGCTCGAGTAAAACGACTTTTTGAAAATATTGAGAATCTTCAAGTTGCTCACGTAGCTTACAATTCCTTGCCATCAACAGAAGTTCGAGAAAAATTTCTTCTTGATCAAGTCATTCGTAGACAAATTGTTAGCCTTGAGATCTCTATGAGCGAGGGATTAATACATTTTGCTATGGATGTGATTGACACCATGTTTGAAGCCACACAATTCATCCGTTCTCTCTTCCATGAGGATTTCTATCATCCCGATGGATCTCACACTATCCTCCCAATTATCCTCAACAATGACTCCGATGACTACATTAATAAATTAGCTCCAGTTGTATATGCACTCAATCGAATCTCAGGAAATCGTCGGAGAAGTGACAATAGCGGCATGAACATTGAAACTATCTGCACTAAACTTCAATTGGAAATGATTTCTCTCACTATTTGCCCCGCAAAATCCCTCATGTTTCGTTCCATCTTAGAAGTAGTTCCCTCAACGGCCATGAAAGCAAGGCAGCTTTTGGAGGAAGTCGCCAACAAATCCTCCATCAAATGGGTCAATAACTCTCCGATGCGAAAGGACTATACTAAAATCCTCATAAATTTTAAACTCATTGATAAACATGATATTGTGACCAAGTTCCCACCTCTCAAGAGAGTCAAGTCTACTAAATCCAAGGAGAAAGAAAAATCCTCTAAAGTTATTACTCAAACTAACCCCACTGCCATGGGTGATACAACTCTACCCACCTAATTTTCTAGCTCTGGCCGTTGTTTACTTAGCTACTCCAAAAATAAAATTATTTTTACATCTAAAAGCCTCTCCCTAAAAGATTCCATCTTTATTCAAAACTACTCCTATAACGTTATGTTATAAAGCATCTCTGCCATTAGTGATAGCCACTCTATATTTATTTACCGCTACCTCATAAAGTACTATTTCCTATAGACTCCTAATGACTTCTGATTCTACCTGAGGACTATTTCCAAACGCTATATATTTGTTAACGACTATAAAAACTCCTGTTTTTTACAGCTCCATACCGTTCTCGCGTTGGATGATAAAAAGCTACGTGGTCCAAATTTAACAATAGGATTGCATCGCTGGAGCATTAAAACGTCTGGATAATTTCCCTTCCGCTCCTTCCATGTCTAGAAGGATTGAACGTGTATGTAGTTAAGTTATGTTAGACTATGGAATTTAATTAATTTTTTCAGCTTCATCAGACTGGAACTGGGAAGGTAATAAGGGAAGAAAGTTTTCCTCGTAAAAACTATGACGAATCAAGCCTATATTAACTTCCAGTCTCTCTCGAATCTCTGTGTACAAGTACAAGTATACTTAAGCAGGTTGGAAAGTATAATCTCTCTTTTTAGTAGAGCCGATGTAACAAGATATGAAACCATTAGGAGAGACTATTCTATTTGAGAACTCGTCACTTGTTGAAGTTTCTTCGGTGAGTTCCACTCTCTTCAGTCAAGGATGATAGGCATCAAATGAAGTAATTTGTCGGATGAAATGAGCCACAAGAAATAATCTTCAGAGTATATGGACAACCGAGCGATGATGCTTATTGTTTAAAAAGGGAAAGAACCTGTGGTTATATGCATACACGTTCGTAAGTAGTAATGGCAGACACGTACTTTTTCCAAGCCCCATTATTAACATACAGGAAGAACCACAAAACAGAAGAGAGGACGAAGAATAAAGGAATCCCGAATGCAATTTACTTTATCGTATTTACCACCTTACGCATAAGGTAAATCTTTGATTCTCTCACCTTGTATAACACATATTAGCATTTAGCATACCACCATGACACTCACGCACGTTTTTTCCTCTCTCCAACTTCTAATATTTTGCCTCCCTGCGGAATTATATGTATACACTCTCGTGGTTTTTAGTCTCATCAGTATTTTCAATGTATAGTCATCTCTGCTCATATTACCTCTGCAAGCTAATATAGACACTATAGGATAAATCTTGAACATCCATCCAAATCCACTCACATAATCTCCTTCAAACCATTAATGTGTACCACGTATCTCCGTGTGGAGATGAGATGAGACAAGTTTTTTTTCCTTTAAAAGAAACCATTATAAATTCTTCCAGAAGTAGTATATAGCTAAAGCTTGTTGTTTTGTGAGCACTTATAACAGATATTTTACTGCCGGTATGGACCAGTTGCACACACACACAAACACACGCATCCGCTCCTGCAATGACTCATTATTACCAAGAAGGTCCATCCATTTCATTGGGGAGGAAGACATTTGAAAAGGGTAAATGAAAATTTTCGTGGTTCTTCTTCATCTGGTAGCCGGTGTTGGACAAAAAATTAATCGAAATGAAAGTCGGTATTGTTCTTTATGTTTCTCTCTCTCTCTCTTGCCTTGGTCTCATCACCTACCTCTCATGTACTGTCTATACCTCACACTTAGCCCGTGGGAAATCCAGCCAAGGAAATAATGTGTAATTGACAAAACATGTAAAAAAAATCATTAATTACTTTCGGATCTCTCACCTGCAACTGAATCATCATCTGCCTCGTAATATAACATGGAATCTGAACCATGCAATGCATAGATATCAGACTTAAAATCCAAACGGTATCTCCATTTATTCTAATGGAACTTTATATTGTAGATAATGGATGAGGGAGGTATAATATTGTATTAAGAATAAGTAGTAGGAAAACCAATTTTTATTTATCACATTGGACTGACTTACATATCATTTTAAGCAATTCTGGTCTTATACTCCTCACGATCTGACACGGTATCATAGGCCACATGTAGTAATTACTTATCCACTGCCATAGGCGTGTAATTCCTATAAATCAGAAAGGACTAAAGATAATATTGTTTTTCATAGTTTAAATCAGGTGATCGGATAAACTCTATAAGTAAAGATAAAAATGTTACATGAAAAAAACTTGAATGGTTTCTACTATTATTATATAATACAATATATACAGCTACACCCAGACAGCTCTTTGCACTGAGGCATCTTAAGCTGAAAGGCAAAGATTGGATTTTTGATTTTGCTTACATCATGCAATTCTCTAACGATTTGTGCATTTTTCTCATCTATCTGGGCAAACAAAGAGCACGATTCCGACATGGAACGCTCTGAGAAATAACTTGCACCAGACTTTTTTAGTACTCAAGGTAACAATAACAGTAGCATTACGATCACCAACAGTTAATTTATTGCTCATGTAGTATAAGAGAGAGAGAGAGAGAGAAGAAATATATAGGTGTGTTGTAGTTTGTGTACTATGTGAAAGAAAGCTCTGAAAGGACCGCAGACTGAGAGAACATTTGAAATTCAACTTGATGGAATTTCATGGCATACATATATAGATAACAGAGATTATATAACATTATTATATATAGTCTTCAAGGCATATATATATATCTGTAGAGTGTGAACATTAAACTTGATGGAAAAATTGCGAACGCACATGATGGAACCTATTGAATTTTAAGTTAGCACACTAAAATGAACACCCCATGGTAAAACTACATATATTAACATAAAATTTTACGGGAAAAGATCCATAGAATGAACAACAAAGTCTAATTTTCAAAAGCAACGACGACTAATATACCCTTCACATGGAGCTCTAGCAACGTGGGCGGTGATGGAAGAAATGCTGAGAAAATTCGAGAGAGGAAAAAGAAAAGAATAAAAGCAAAAACCATATGTGAACATATCCTTCACAAAGCTTTTTCTTCCCTTTCATACACACACTCACACAAACACATACACACACATAAGAAAACAAAAACTAACGTTTGTATCACCACCACCGAAAGCCTACAAGAGTTTTTTTTGCCAAGTCATATTCAATTGATTATCGATCGAATCTCCCACAATAATATATCTCTACTAGATGATTATAGTAGAACACAGTATTGACCAGCCCTGCTCTTCTCACCATTCCATACCCGAGTATACCTTAAAAAATAATTTCCATCTCCTACTCTTTTCTTTAGCTCTCAATTCTAATTCTACCATTGCCCATAGTATGGTATAAACTAAAAAGGGCAAAATCATATACAAAGGAATGAGAATAAAAAAACCGAAACCAATAAAGGTACACCAATATCACCGCTCAAGGATAAGGAATGTACACAGCCATGACATAATCCTATTATATACCCAACTATCCCCCCTTTGTTTGTGACTATTGACTTGACGACAGTTTAAGCGGTCCGTGCACCGCATGAGAACAAGAATCATCTCCACGGAATAGTTTATCTTGTTAAAATTAAATCATGAGATTGCAGTGCAGTGTAGTAGAGCCCCAAAATAAAAGGAACTTGCCGCAAAAGAACCCTGTGGCAGGATAGAATCCAAGTCTTTTATGTATCTCTCTACACAACTTGAAAAAAGTCAAAAATCTTTGACCAATGAATCTCAAAGTTTATAACCCTTGAAAAAAATTCACAAAACCAATTGATTTCACTAGAGAAAATCAACCTCCTTTCAAAAAGACTATGAGGGAAATATCCTGTTGTTGTTGTAATCGATAACTCCTAACAATAGCAATTATGGTGTGAAATTTTGCATAGAAAAATCTATGTGAAAATCCATAGAAAAATACCTACCCACAATTAATTTCCCTCCATACATACCCTTTCATGCATTGACCGAAGCTACAAGCTTCAGACAGTACAAGTCTTTCTTTAGAGATAAGGAGAGAAAAATGTTAAGAGAGACTATGATATTGTAACATAGGAAATGTGCATAGAGAAAATAGTACTATTGTTCCTATGAAAGTCTAATAGGTGGAAAATCACCTTGATAAAATACATAATTCAAAGACTAATGATTGTGGAGAGGAGGGTAAAAAACGAGTCAATAATTTGTTGTAAATCAAGTTATTACAAGTATAACACGTTCAAGCTGCCACTAAAACATGAAGATTTGTAAGCGATTATTTAAAATTTCGATAGAGTGGGCGTCAGGGAGGAAAGCATTTCGAACGTGCCTTTCTTAATAAGTGTTTCATAGTGTGAATTGAATTGCAATGGAGAATATATAATATTTATACATATCTAGAGCCTCATTTAATGTTGTTGAAACGTGTCTGTGTGAAGATGTTTCTCCACCTAAATTATCTATAGCTCTATCTAAATGCTTCCACATATACAATATACTTCAGCCTTATTCTCTCTTATCAGCCTTATTATACACAAGCTATAGAAATGAATGTAAAAGTTTGAACAGTAAATACAAAGTAATAAAGGCAAAATTACGTACGTATTAGAACGTACATATTTTCAAGATGATAGCTCTCTTGAAGAAAGCAGAGTCTCAGAAGGTGTTGCAGACACATGAGGATAATTTTTCTTGTTTCTATAATGGATTTTCCTCTTGTAGTACAGGACCACTTGAAATGATCAAGTTATGGTAGACATGATAGTAGTCGTAGAACTAAGTAATGTACAAATATTACAAGTGCCACCATCAAGACATTGACTTTGCATTGAATTTACACACTGCAATGTCTGTAATGTTACTTACTTATTTTTTTCTATAGTAACTAAAACATCTTCCTCTGTGGTTTCTCCTCGACTTTACAATATACAACGTGTCGCTCACTACTTTGTAGAATTTTAATGGCAAGAGAAAAAGCACGTACTATCGTACTATGCATATTGTAACTGCGAGAGTGAGTAATGTGGACTGGACTGTAGAGATGCAAGGACAAGCCAATGCAATGATGGCAAATATGACGACGAGTAATACTTGAAGACTCCCACTAACGATCCCTTACTTATTTACAGTTTTTCATATTGGAGATCTATACATACACGTAGGAATGGCAGGACGTAGGATTTACACGAGCTGATATTTGTCTGTGGGTTTGGTAGTAAAAGTATAATAATCATATGAATCCAGCCGAGGTTTTTATCGTTTGTGTATATGAGAGAAGGAGTGTTGATTGTGGAGGAGTTTGTTGCGGTTGAGTGCGTACATATATTTATTCTTTCATAAGGATGAGGAATCTCTATGGAAGACATTTACTCGGAGGGATATTTCATGGTGAGATGTATTTAGGTGCCTCTGGTGCCTATTATAAAGTTGTCACCGCTACACCTAATCATTTTTCTAATGAGTGGGTTTGCGCTTCCAAATAATCATCACTTGAATTTCTAACATGGCTATGTTATTAGAGCTATATGTTGGAGTAGTCGGACTTGTATGTGTATCTTATTTTCCATCCGTGCAATATTATTAGTTGTTGAGTTTCTTTTGAGAAAAAAATCCTTTCCTTAGCCTAGTAGTAATTGCATAGCGTACCTTATACGTGGTTTACAGCAGAATAATTTGAACAACTAATCCACACTTCATACTTGGTTGATAGGAATTATCTTGTTTTTTATGTTTTCTTTCTTTCTCTCTAACATATTACACTTGGGAAGATTCATCTGTAGCGAAATAATCCCTGTGGTAGTTACTTTACATTTTCTAATATTCATGGAGAGCAAGAACTGTGTGTACTTACACAAGTACATAGTAGTGCGATGAGTCTAGGATTTTTCTCTAGACTTTGATAATGATAGTTTTATACTCTTTCCAAATCCTTCCATTTGGCTTTCATTACAAAAAGCTAAAGGGTAAATAATAAAAATCTACACTTTTCGTACATTCCCCTTTTCACAATTTGACTTTTTCACTCCTCAGGATTTCCTTCATGCTTCAGATTTTTGATTTTCATTAGGATTTTTTTCTTCACCCCTGTGTTTTACATTTGGTAAGTATACGTACGGGTTTAATGTGTATTATCAAGACATTTCATATATACGTGCTTCAAGCATTTACTATACAGGGGGAAAAGTCTTAATTCAATATGGAATCCCTAATTGTTACCATTAGATATGTTCACCATGTCATTGTCCACAGTGAACTCTTCTCTATTTCTTTAACATTATTTTATAAGTATCTACAGTAGATTTGTATACATTTTTTTTAAATGTAAGAGTTAAGCGTACTAAAATGGAAAATCCAAGAAAAAATGGTGAGTGCTGTCCAATTGCGTGACTGTACACTTGAGCCGAGGATTATTATATTTCGTGTCATTGAAATTTCTGTACACGGGAAGTTTGTCCTTTGCTTGTGGTAGTAAATGTGTGGTAAATAATGAGTGCAGGATGAATTCTAAGACGTATATACATAGCTTTTAAGAACATGTAAATGATATTTCGGCTTTCGTTTCTCTACAAAAGAGGATTTAAAAAAATGTAAGAACTAAATTTTTTCAAATTAATTATCATCATCAAAAATATGTTAAGTGTCATGCAGGTGTTGAAAACTCGGACTTTCTTAGTTCCACATGGTTTGTACATGATATTAAAAAATAAAAAATCTAAGAATTATTCTAATTAGCATTGATTAAAATTCAAGTCAGCTAAATCTACGGATATTTTTTTCATTATTATTTTCTTTTCTTAAATCCGGTAATTAAAAAAGCTTTGTAAAAAAACATTATTACAATATTAGAAATTAGAATACATGGCAGAAGGCAAGACTTTTATTATACACGAAAGGTAAGGAATTCTACGTAACTGTACTGTTGTGCTATCAAATGAAAGTTTATGGAATTGAACCAAGTAGCAGTACAGCTGTATACGTATGGAGGAAAAATCTTAGGCACTGAAGTAAGTGAAGCTTTCACAAAGAATAAAAAATAATTGTTATAAGATTAATGTATAGGAAGTACAGACATATTGGTATTCGTGATGGAGCTGGCAGCAATAGGGTTCTTTATTAAAATGACTGTAAGAAAAATATGTGTATTTTAAGCTACAGAGAATAAGTGTACGTACAAAGCGTTGTAAGAGAATACAAAAATTTTTGACTCCTTCTCTTCCTTCTTAAATATTAATGAAAAAGTTATATGGAGACGCGGAATAATAATAATAACAACATATGGAGTGGATATGAATGATCACACATCCTAATGTATTGTAATGAAAGGGATGATGCCGGCATCCGTTTATGTCTAATGCGTTAATCCTTCAACTAACCTCTCGCAACCAATCATTATTATTACCCAAACTCACTCACCTGATAATATTACGATTGAATGGGCAGTAGTAGTAGCACATACATATTATATTCCTTTATACATTGTAGATAGTTCGGCGTTCATGTCAATTTTCTTACTCTATCCTTAGGCCGACCTTTCTTATTACGGAACTTATCGCGTCCGACGTCTTGTTATTACATATATGGAACCTGGCGCACTCTTCACATTTTTGATCTTCCCATTTCTTATAATTAGCTACTAATCAAAGGTTTCAAGTATGATGTCCAAAAGGTTAATTTGAAACTTAAATGCTTGCTCGATTTTTTTCGGCTGGAAATTCTATATAGTCAATTGAGTTAAAATTAGAGATGGAAAAACGGCAAAAAGTTGGACTAGGGAGAGAATTCTCATTCTTGCACGGACGTATTCTACGTGTCCACACGAACCCTGTAAAATTTCAAACATATTAATTTGCATTTTCATACACGATGCCATGGTTTGAGTCTGCAGAATCGGCAATGCTGGCTTTGAATACATGTTGTTTCGAGCAGACCGGGCCTTATCACTTTGACAACTTTAAATCAATAATTTACACATTTTCCTGCACGCTCAGGTAAGAGTTTAGAAATAAAATATCATACTAGAGGCTTAAGCTTAAGAAAATACGAGACAAAAGTTTTGTCACAAGACCAAAATACCCATTTTTTGAAAAATAAGCATCAATTTATAATGGAAGATATTCTAGCCTGAGCAAATATCACCTTTGATTGTTTTAAGCACTCATCAATAATTTTTTACAATTCAAACGATTGAATTAAATACTAAAGGAATAAGGTTAAGGGATAAAAAAATCCTTATGATCGTAGGATCTATGGCTCCAGACGACCTGGCACATTTTAAAATAGAACAGCATAAGCCAAAAAAACAAATACCCAAAGAATGTATGAAGAAACGGGACGAGTAATTATAAAATTGTGTGATAAATACCAAAAAGAATCAGAAGACGCGACCTTAAAAGCACCGTTCAGCGCGCCTTAATCAATTATTTCCTATAAAAAATACAATATTGAATTGCGACAGACAGACGCAAGAAAATACCAAAGGACCCACACATATTGTATGTTAAGAACACGGGTCAAACGGTATTGTCACGAAGGGGTCTGAGGTCTCAGGAGGAGCACTCTCAATGCTAACAATGCCGTGTCGTAATGAGTTGGCGGTGTGTTTATGGATCATTGCAACCTTTTACCTTCCATCACGAAAGCATCTAACTAAATATATAATAATGAGCAACCATAGCTACATTACAAGCAAAAGTCCACACAGCTAGAGATGAAGATACCAAAAAGGGAGCAGCTGTCGCCTCCATCCTTTCATCTTATAATGACTTTAGCCCTTAAGTATTTAATTCCTTTTGTGTCTTAAAATAATACCTCCTAGCCCTACTCTTATTAATATTGACTTTGAACTTGAATCCAAACGCAAGGTAAACTTTTGAGGTTTACTTGCAATGGACTTCATTCACTTCATTGGAATTCCCTATACATGATTCAACATATGGCTACTAAATATCTCAAAGTTTCTTATTCTCTCTTTTAAAAAAATCTGTAAGAGGAAGCAACAAGATTCATGATACCCCTCAGCACATACATTATGATAAGGGCTCCGTATCATCACTAAAACTGTATCATGAGCCACTATCAAATATTAACTTGTCAGTTTGTGTTCACATGAATGAGTAAACTATGCCTATTTATCATCCCCTCCATATCTACACTAATACTACAAAAAATCTCCCTCTACCACTCATTCTGACCATCATGGAGATTTCGCCTGGAAATTGAAGTCCACCGTAAAAGCGAAGCAATGTTAATAAAAATCCTCTCTTTTGGATATTACATTTCTCCCAGCCATGGACTTTTAAGGAACCTCCAGTCAATTGAACCTTTCAAAAAGCTGAGATAAAACTTGCATTAAACCACTTTACAGCTCCACTCTCTACTATTCTAATACATACCACTACGACCTAGCGAGATAGCTCCAGTAAAAAAACTAACGAATGCAGATTAGATGATTTTACGATGCGGGTAAGGTGCACACGCAAAGCAAAAGGAGGATTGTTAATGAATGTAAAACGTAATAAAATGTCAAGATGAAAAGGATGAGGCACGTTCCGTGAGCTTGAAGCCAAAATGTAATAAAAGGGAGGAAACCAAACATATCTCTCTAGTTTCAAGCACCTGCTGATATTTTCCTCATCTCCACAACACCATCATCCTCTTAACTCCATTCATACCTGTGTAGTCTCTCTCTCTCTCTCTCTTTCTGGATCCATCTACCTCCAAGGGATCCCTCAAAAAGTAAATCTGCACAAAATATCAACCTAATTCCCCCAGCCTTTTCCTATAGAAACAATATCCAGAGTAACTATATATACGTTATTCCTTTATAAACATTGCTCGCCCTATCTTTTCTACATGTATTTTCCGTTCAACCTTTAATAGCTACTTACATATCAAACCATCTCATATGCCCTTTTAAAGTAGCGCAAACCAGCAATTTTCAATAGATCCCGCAGTGTCTTACTTGCACTATGAATACTTTTACTCCCCACTTTTTTCAACTCTATAAGAACAGAACCAGAAAACATGCCTCCCTTGTAGCTACAATATCTAGAGCCAAAAACTTGACTAATTTACCCCACCTGTACATAACCTGTATTTACTATGTAACTAATATATAGAAATATAATATTCTTAGAAAATTATAGCAATGAAAAAAAAACTACTGCTAACTTGTCAGCATACGTAGATATCTACACACCTGTCATTATTTTGACTAGCTAAAATATATACCGTAAATCTATAGCCGGGCTTGGTGTCTCCTCCACAACACAAACACATTTCAGAGTTTCGGGAATTATGTACTGGTTTCTCTGTCTCTCTCCTCATGTGAACACTATAGGAAGATCCCAAGCGAAACAAATTACCTCAAGTTGTACAAAGCTATCAGCAAATCTAAAGGCTATGTATGAGGATAATAGCAAATAATGTTAAAAGCTACAACTACAGAGATGAAGAAGCTATATATGTAGGGTTGGGGAAGAAGAAGAAGAAGAGGATGAAAAAAATATACAAAAGAAAAATTAATAATGACCATGGAGCGAATAAACGAAATAACCAAGGAGCAAGCAATTATCATTATTTTACAATTCCCTCTCTGTTAGGATAGATACTTGTGTGTGTACGTTAGGAAATATGAGGAACTGGAAGAAGCCATAAAATAAAAGAAGCCCTGCCGCCACCGCCATCATCGTCCTTCTTTTATCATTTCAAGCAATTATTATTTTTTGGTTTTTGTGCAATTATTTATTCTTCCTGCGAAGTGTGATGAGTGGTAGTTTTTTCCACTCATAGTTTTTCCTCAACTCAATAATCATCATCATTTTCAAACTGGCCAAGTACATATATTACCGCCGTGTGTAGTGTATACACATTACATATGGAGAAGACTATTACAGTACAGGCAATATTATTATTCCGAGCTCCCTTAATGTGTAGTTGTTACTACCTAACTGGACAGTATATTTTTAATATGATGAGGGTAGTTGATGGAAAATGTATAATTTATGCAAAAGGTACTCTGTAGACAAAAGGATGAGAGTGTTTGGAAGGAACGTGGGTTTGCCGAGGAAAAGACATCAAACGGTCATTGTCATTGTTTGTGGGTTGAGCTAAATTACTACAATGAAGGCTGGCCACTACTATTTTTCTTTCCATGTACATACATAAACACATACACAGCGATAGATCCAGCAAGAAAGCAAATAGACTAAAGTAATGTTTCCTATGTTGCAATTTTAATGGGATTAAAACCACAATCACTATTATTCTAATCCTTCCTTTAATAATTCCGTTGTTATAATAATATACATACCATGTAGAAATTCCTTCCTACAGTTTTACTGGTAGTGTTTTTTATTGGCGGACGTTTGTTTGCAACTATTACCTTTTATGATGACCAAACATTTGAATTATATAAAAATGGAGCTATAATAATTATTTTGGTGATAGCCAACTTGAAACGATACATTTGGGATAATTCAGCAACTTGCAAGGACAACAGAACGATTACCAAGGAACATAACTCTTTACTATGTAATTTGGCTTTAGTATATTATTTTTTTTAATATCATCCCACAGTGGCACGGTAGACGAACTACGAACTTGCAATCTTTCAAGTTTAAAACGCAATGTAGATAAATCCCACAATTTTTTCCTTTATTGTCTGACAAATTAAAATCGTGAGGATTTCAAGAGTGCTCGTAGATACAATTGTATGTATTTTTTCTGTCGAGACAAATCCACCTGTAAAATTTACTCCTCTTCAGATCAGAAACTGTCGCATGCATTTGCTTTATGATGGGATGGCGTTATTTTGAAGCGTAAGTCATTTCATTTCCACCATCTTTCGTATGTTGTTTTATTTGAGGATGTTGATGAGACAGTGTTGAAACTTTCTAATAATTATTCTGACATTGTGGATAGATATAGTGTGTGCATATTTGAAATGTTGGGGATGGTGTAGGCTCATTCACTCAGTATGAAATGTATACGGGAGAAGTCATAAATGACTCTAATAAGTGGTCAAGCTGGGAGCATCCAAGTTGCTGATTAGACCATCCATGACTAAACAACAGTAAGAATTGCATTCATTTCCTGTCCTACGAGGAGGAATCATTATGTTGTATTATGAGAAATAACATATAATCAATTTTCAGTCTCCTATGTTATTATTTCCCTCACCGCAGATCCCGACACTTAACAGTCTACTAACTGTTCCACGTGTGAACGCGTAAATACCAGGGTCATATGTCGAACCAAGCTAATATTCTACAACTCATTCTGAGTACTAGCCCTGCACGCAATATGTTACTTTTGTCTATGCATGCATTAAACTTAAATTTCCTTAGGGTAGTACTCTCACTCTGCAATCTTTGAATTTTTTTTAATTAAGATTTTTTAAACAGAAACCTTCCTTTCAATGTTCTAAATTCTATCAAATTATCGCCACTTCCTTAGCTCTCAGAATGAAAGACATTGGTTGTGAAACACTTGTACTCCCGTATCAAAGAACATCTTGTCTCTTTCTCCCTAAATGCTACAAACACATCATTAAATTAGTAAATCAAGAAATTATGTAATTACTCTGCACTCTGCACACTCTGCAGTACGCTCTGTGTGCTATGATGAGAAATCTATGGCACCATCTGAAGCCACCAAAGTTGAAATAACCATTAACAATTAGAATACAAACTTTAATTCAATTAAAATCAGATACGTATTTAGCTTCCGCCGTAGAACGTTCCTTAATTAAATTAACTCATTATAGGGGCGGAGGAAATAGAAATAAAAATTAAGTTACGAGCTTTTTATAAATATCCCAGTCTTTAACTTTCCAGGATATTACACGGATCAGTGAGTGCAGGGACGTATAGACTCTTGAAAATCATACGTGGTAAACAATTAAAAGAGTAGTGGAATATAATGAAGTATAGAAAATAATATGCAGCAATAATCATCAATAATTACCTTTATTAATGTCTGACTCCAAAGATTGATGAGTGAGACAATTAAAAATACATCAGTTTTATTGCTTTTAATTAAAATATTAACACCAAGCAAATCTGCTTTGGCATCAACAGTTCAACAGACGTACCCGATGCACTCTGACTCTAAAGCCTTGAACTCATCGTTTAAGAAATGTTGCTATTTTTCACAGGGTCTAAGAATTCATCCGCGAAAACATTCCTATAATCTCGAAGGTTATGTCACATCGGATCAGAAGAAAGAATTTTAGTTTCATCCTCCAGCCTTTAAATGTTACGTTAAATGTATATGTACATGCTTAAAAAAATTATGTGTCCAGGAACAGAAGAATTTAAGAATTTTGCTAAAAAATTCTACTGTTAGGCCAAGACAGTATAGGACAAGTTAAACAAATGGGTTGACAAAAAATAGTGGGAGGGAAAAACAAACATAGAATTGGTAGAGTAAGAGAAGAGAGTCTATGAAGGAAGGAAGGATGAGAGCGAAGGTTCGTTCCGTATTAGCTGTTGAGTTTATAGCGGAAGGACGTAACGGGTGGTAAGGATTGTGTCTGGTTTGTTTGTTTTACGCAGGTCGTTCGCGGTCGTCGTCTGGGGATGGATAAAGGAAATCCTATAAGACCATGTGTATAATTTAGTCGGGGATTTGGACTATTTGCTTTGTTTACTCTGTGGCAGCCCATGGCATAGGATGCTTCGATGCTTGTGGCGTGGGTTTCAAGGAAACCCATTCCGTCCTCATTGGGTCGTTGTTTGTTCAGCCTTAAACCAATAGTGGGAATTGGGCTTGTCAGCTCACTAACCTCCTCCTCCTTGTGTTAAAGACGATGGCGCACCCATCTATACATGATCCTCATCATCTCCTCGTTTGTTTACCAATCTCTTTTTTTCATCTCCCCCTCCTTGACCCATCATTTCCATTGGATTTGTAATCCCTCACTAATTAGTATGTATAAATCTACACTCATCTCATTTCATGTGTCATGCTCCCCACAATCATTTCAACTTGTTACAGTTTTGAAAAAATTGCATGTTTTTCCTCTTCAAATTATTAGCAATGTAACAAATGGTCCTCACATTTTGTACACATGGACATTCTAACTCCAATTTATTTTGTGCCACACATAAAAAATTGAGGGCTGGAAAGTAATTTTGAAAAAATGAAGTCCATTTTGTATATGCATCGATTTGAGGTAGAAAATTTTTATAGCTTTTTAATTTGGAAACGAGAAAATATTGACGTTCATAACAAGATCATTGTTACAATATATTTTCCCAAATTTTATGATTATTGTGATCCTCTCTACAATCATTATACGAATTTAAGTAGATAGATGTTATATGGCGTGAAATATTTTTCGCAAAAACGAAATGAGCCTATGTTCTAGAAAACTCGTGCAATATTATTCAAATGATGGTTGGAAATGAGGGTTCTTTTCTATATAATTTGACACAATATCCAAAAGTAATTTGGGAGGATGAAGGATTAAAAAATCTTTTAAACTTATTCCTACAAAGGAAAAAAATATTATACATAGGTTGAGAAAAAAACTAGATCATTTTCTAATAAGGTATATAATACTATTGTAATGCTGTGAGAATCTGGGAGTGAAAGAAAAGCTGAAGAAATTGAGGATAATGAGGAAATTAAGGAAGAAAAACGTGTCTCATAAATCTTGAGATTTCTTACAAATAAATCATAAAAATATTCACCAAATACTACAAAATCCCAAGTATTATTATTATTCTGTTGAAAATAATCCTAGAAATTCTCACTTATTATAACAACGTTGTATGCATCTGCATACATATATCATTACAGGCTTGAAACATAGGAGATAAAAGAACACGTTTCTTGTCTCTCTCTCTCTTTAAAATCCCTGTAATTGGTTACCTTTTCAACAACTTTCAATTTATCTGGAATCAGCATATATTTTCCTTTCCTTTCTCACTCAATTCTCTCTCTCTCTCTCAACAATCAAGAGAATATTTCAAAGGAGCCACTTCATCCATCATGTTACTTACTTATGAATAATGATACCTTGCCCTGAAAGTTTAGAGATTTCAATTGCAAATTTCTATATACCTATACCTTATTCATTAGTAGTTACAAAAGATTAATGAAAAAATATTCTTTTAGATCCTTAAATTCTCATATTTTTACGCATCTACATATTATACAGTTCTAAAGCGGTGAAAATTTTCCAAGGCAAATAAATCCTGACTCTCTTGAAAAACTAATACCAACCTCCGTGAATTACACGGAGACCTCATGAAATAATATCTTCTCTGAATGTTATGCACCGTAAAAGAAAATCATCCATTTTTTCAAAAGCTCTTCTGTCAGCTCATTATTCAAATTCACAGTTTTCTGGATTTCATTAGCAACTAAATAGCAATAGCGGCATAAAGGAAAAAAGGCTCGGCTTTAGGTATTTGAAAAATCCCAAATCTCGACGCATCTCTACACGGCTCTCTTTTCGCGTGGAGTGTTTACAGAAATTATAGTTTTGTCATTAAATTTATATCCACATGCTCCAGCAGAGACCGCACAGTTTGATAAGATTTATAATGAAAGTCTCACTATGAAATCTTCTCTGCGATATTGAAGCCTCCATTTATTTTTGTATACGGAATGACTGGAATGGGAATAAGCTTGCTTTCCTTAGGCACTACACATACTCATGCACGTCTCTTTGTGATGGTACTAATTACTGTGGTTTTTTCCACATACACTACTGCAATATTAATTTAGGGTTATAAAATATCATTGGAATTTCTAGGCAGGGTTCGTTGTCAGTAGATGAGACTTGATGGTTAGGGGAGGACGGACAATTAAAAGAAATTAAATCCTTTGAACCCATTCAAATAATAGTGCTAAAAACTCATCTTTTAGTGAGACTCCTATTGTAAAGGTTTTGTACATAGGAAGAGAGCTTGTAGATATTAATTGAAAAAACATGTATGTTTTACATTGTTCTTGCGCTTGAAGTTCAAGGAAAGGTAAGATATAGTAAGAGATGGTGTGGTTGAAGCTATAGCTACTTCATTCACAGACTTGTATGACCAGCTGAGTGAGTGAGTAAAAGCCTGTAAGCTTCTCCCTCTGTCTGCCAGGCTCTGATGTAGCAGTATATATGCAGAGAGCATAAATGACCATTATCATCAGCCTTTCCTTCGATCTGATTGATGCTATCATTTATTACACTTGTATACGAGAAAAACATGTGTGTGGTAAAGGAAAACACCGCTGTTGGTCTCTTCAATTTTATTGTTATTGCTTCTACTTACTATCACACGTACACGTATAGCTATACAAGTACATATACAAGAGAGCATAAACTTCCACACTTTTTCTCATATATGTTCAACCAACCAGGCAAAAGTCAAGTGTTGTTCGAGTCCTGTCCGTTCCTCACCATTCACAATCAAGTGTTGTCAGGATAATCAAAGGAGAATCTTTAAACTCTTCCCTTATACTATGCATTTAAAAACTGTGGAAGAGAACCCTCTGCACAACACTAGAGCATCTACGTATCTGTACCATAGAGACCGGACAGGTTGGGAGTAAGTGGCACTTGAGAGAATGTGATCTGGTCAATCAATGGGTTTAATAAGCAAGTAATAGGTAATAAGTTAGTCATTAAACTAATAATAGTAGCAAATGAGTACATTGAGAACGTATATATACATACGTAGCTATAGCAACTAAGGGAAATCATTTGGGTAAAATTATCCTCAATTTTATTACCAATTTAAGTGGAGAAAATTGTACGACCCCAGGGAACCATAACACATTTCGTTTTCTACAAAATATATAATGTACAAGATTTCATGTAAATTGTGCATTTTAGTATTGCAAGGTTAAAATAATTTAATATTTCCAGATCTCTCTCTATTTGAAAAACATGCATTGTAAGGTTACTCCGAGGGTATCTATTAGAATTTTAATAGTAGTATAATGTTATTTGCAAAATCTCAATAAATGTAAAGCCAACTATTAATTTGTTAAATGGATGATAAAATTATACATAGTAGCAAACATTCTTGGGAACAGTAATGACTTCCCATTTTAATCTTTTGATTTACTTATTATTTCACGCAGCTCCCCCCTTTTCCTACAAGAAATAATATTACTTGCATAAATAAATAGTACCATAAAAATAAATGTTTCCGCTTCAGTTTCCCATTCTATTCCCTGCCATATCATTGCATTGGTGTAGAAAAATTTCAAGTTTATGTATATTCTATGGGTTAGGACGGCTGTAAGTGTAAGGAGGCTTTCAACAACATCTCAACGTCAACACTTACTCCCATGACTAAGCTCTCTTTTCACATACATATATATCGTACAAGTAATTACAAGGCAATGTTTGCACACGGGAAATGAACCTCACTGACTTTGAATCAAGAACATAAACAATAATTTAATTGAATTAAATTTCCAGTTGTTCTACGGAAGAAATACAAGCTATAGTATTATTATTATTACTGTACTCGAACCAAAGTAAAAATACCACAAGTTAATACATACCTACTATGTATTTATTACTATATGCTACGTATCTGAGTGTGTGTTTAAAAAATATTTTTCTGCAGAAAATTTCTACCTCGAGCGTATTTATACGTGTACATCACACATCAGCATGTGAAGCTTGTAGAGCATACTTTATCATTACACAGGATGAGCCAAAACACTAATGATCCTAAAAATCTCACAACATAAATCATTGCTCAAAGCTGGCACCCATACATTTATATACATGTGTCCATACGTAGCTACTATATAGAAATACATGTTATATACATATTTAGGGGAGTACATGTCATCAGTAAATTGTAGCTTGTAATCTTCTATAACTTTCTGCGATTTTTCCTCTTAGGTTGTTTACACAATTGAATTAGTGGGGAGAGAAAAAATAAATATATCGTAAATTGTTCTTTCTCATATCAAGATCCAAGTTTCGTTAACCTTTCGGCTCTAAAGATTCAGCTTGACTTGAGGGATGGCACCTTAACAAACGGAGGAACTTCAAGCTCCATGGTTATATGTACCTACATCCGTGTCAAGATCTACGTAGATATATAATAATACATATTTTATCTCTATGTAGGTTTACGTTTACAATGAAATTGAAAAAAAACTATTTGTTTGTACTCTCATAACTTTGGAGGGAAAGAAACTGTCAAAATAAGAATGGAATAAATTACATTTGATAACAGCTTATTTAGAAATCCAAAGGGATTCAAACTTATGGCTGTAGGGAAGGATCCTTATTAAAAAAGGGAAATAATGTTGAGTCTATCTTGAAGAATAACGTGTTAAATCAAGAGTTGGGCATATCATTATTATTACTAAGGGAACAAATCCCTAGCCTTGGCTTTGTATTTTGTGGTGGAGAGAAGAAAAACATTTGGATTTGACTGTTGTTGGAATAAGCCCTTATTAAAGGGATCATTGTGAGAGTTAGTTAGTTATTTTCAAGAAGGGTTGCTCACACTGAGCCATTGTTTACCTTTTGTCTGGAGTGAGAGATTCGGAGCAATTAGGAGTGAGCATATTTACTTAAACAATGGAATGACATTATGGAATTGGAAAGGTGTTACACCATTTGATACTCCTTCCTATATGCACATACCTATATGTATCTACGTATATGCGTAGTCATATGGAGTGAAATCATACGAAGGGAACTGGCTGAGTGAAATATGGGATAATAATGCAGCCATTTTGAGTTAGGAGGGGGGTTGGGTGTGTGGGTGCAAGAATAAATAGTCGATCAAATGTAACTATTTTCCTAGTCCATATAGCTTTTTCAAGAACAACAAGAACCGTAATAATAATAATATATGGTATGCTATTGGTACATGTATCAGTAGAGAATGAGAGAAACGGAAAGAATATCTTTGAGTTATGTATATGTATTTTTGTACAAGGAAATAGCTACATGTTAAATTAGTTTTGATAATACTATACTCCAGTGATGATATTATGTGTATGGGAGACGAGAGAAGGAGTTTGGAGAGATGAGCCGAGAAATATAAAGCAAGCAAAGAAGGAAGGCTTGTTCACCCACTAATCTTGTGTATGAATGCGCAACAGGTGTGAAAGTCGGCATTCGGTCTCCCTTTAATCAACACCTAGGGCAACCAACAAACAACATTCCAAAAGAAACGAAAACCAGCGGGTGCGAGAAGAACAAAAAAAGATTTATGGATTTACAAAAGAGAATCGACTCGCGGGTCGAAAGAAAACAACTGAACTCGAACTCTTGATATATTGGTATGTTAGTCCATGACTGACGGACCACTCTCCATCACTACATCAGTAACTAACACACCACACATTCAAATAACTTGTCATGGATCAAATGCCCCACAAAAATATATATAACTTCTTATCCCTCCAACGCCTACTCCAATTCTGTGAAAAATCCAGGATCTTTGCAAAGGCTTCGTCCGAAAGGGAAAAAAAGTCGCATTAAAGATTGTTTATATTTTGATTGAAATTTGTTTGTTGTGTAGTTTATAATGATGAGAATTATAATATTTTTACGAGACTTTGTGTAATGGCTGATTTTAGAAAGGATTTATAGCATAATTTTGGATGGGATATTTACCAAGAAAATTAGTTTCCTTATTTATCCAGAGACAGATAATTTGATTCGAGAGAGGAGCCCCGGGTATAAAAGAAAGACGGGACGAGGGGGAGGGAATTTCAGGGATGGGTTTTAAAGGACAGGGAAAAGGAGCCCTTTCATTAAGCCCGTCCGGCGTGAGGGAAAGCAAATTTTGAACCTGCCTTGCAATCCAGACACCCAAAATCCAATATTGGTTAACTACACTTGGTAATAATAATCATCATCCATCCACTTCACGTCCATTCCACTTAAACTAACTTGACTTGAGACAATCCGGAATTTTTCCGACTCCTCAAAGCACTCCTCAAAGCACGGCTCCTTCCAGAGGTGTTGTATCCTATGTAATTCCTTGTATATTTGAGCAACGGTCCTTTTGAGTGGGGAAAATGGTTATGTCTTTGTATTCGCATAAGGTTGGAGAAGAATAAAGGTGGTGTCTTCTCACTGCTGTCGTTTATTGACGATTCGGAAAGATTAATATTTCCAATCCCTCTGCCCTATGTTTACAGACATTGTTTCATTTCTTCCTCCCTTGTCTATTGCTCTGCCTTAACATTAAAAGTAGGTATTTTGGTTGTTGTGATGGGATATATGGAATATACGTCGTACGTCGATTTTCTGATGACTTGACTTCGGGGTCAGTTGGCGGCATCTTCTACTTAATGATACACACCAGGTGAGATTAACCTTTGGTTAAATTATTATCGTTGATTGGTTGGCTCACTCGTAACTGAAAATTATCCATGCTTCTTCCTTCCCTATGTATATAGATACTCCAGTGTGAAGGACCCTCTTAGACCTCATATTCTGGAACTTATTTGCCTCCTTCAATTTAATACGCAGACAGATATTTTCTTTTACTGTAGATATATTTGACCTGCATACACCTGTTCGGATGCTCATGCCTGTAAAAGCTATATTGTAAATTGGAAGTCGGGACTGTTTCTATTTGTGTGGAAAATATTTTTTGATTATACACATTACGGTTTTTTGGTTTCTATATAGGCACATTACCAAGTCTAAGTAGCTATTAGTGAGTATTTTAACTATTTTGTCATTACTCTTCAGTGCCACGGTAATATTAGAGACTCCTCAAGAATGCGGTTTCACTCGTTCTTAAATTCAATAAAATCATTGCTGTTTTTTCCAATCATTGTTAAGGAAATAAAATATTTGAACTATGTTATACAATTATTCGCGTTTAAAAAACTGTTTCTCATAATATACACTTGTAAGATTCCCATTTATTATATGACTGGAATTCAAGGGAATTATTTTATTGCGTTGTGTTTTCAAAGGATCAAAATAATAATATGTGATAACATGGGCAAATACAAATCTACTGGATTTTTAATGAGTAACAAATAGACTCTCAAGGGCAAGTGTACCGAGTGCAGAAAATACCTGCAGTTAATTTCTTGGGGTAGAGAAAAAAGCATTGGATTTTTAATGTTCCTGTCTTATAACCAATTAGAAACAGTGTTGAAGTTATATGAAAAACAACTATTTACACAGTAATAGATATATATGAAGGGAATAAACGACTAAATTAGTTTTTCATGTGTACATATATGCACATACTACGCTAAATGGATATTGTTTTTAGTATAAGCAAAATTTACTTCTCAAGACTAATTATAGTGGTTTGCTACTGTATCGGCTCCATGTGCAAGATAATGTAGAAATAAATGTATGTACAAAGTATCCGTGTCAAATGAATGTAAATATGTATAGAATCACAGGTGATGGAGAGAGAGAGAGACATAAGAATGAAATGCATGAAATAGAAAAATGAAATTGCACAGAAGGAGAAAGGGGATTTACAAACAATAAAGTTTGGTGTTTATTTATTTCCCTCGCCCTGTCCTCTCTTCCTACATCTTCTAACAAGGCTCATGACATGAGAAAACACCAGTAGCTAACGATTACCCCGTAATAAACAATCAGCCATTTTTTTCTCTCTCTCTCCATATCCATACCATTCTTTGATACAAAAGGAGCGACCCTAACCTCTCCGTATACTAAAAGGCAGGAGAGAGGAGAAAAAAACCTACTCAACATATACGAATCAAATGTACAACATGTTAGGAATTAAATTATGTGACAGACTTGATTTGAGTAGGAAAAAAAATATCATGATGAGTTTCAACTATGAATACCAATCAAAAGCCTTTAACACATTACGTGTATAATATGTAACCTCCTATTAAATTATGTAGTATTATTCACATATGAATTCGTACACTCAAGTTACCAAAGGTTATAAAAATTACACATAAATATAATAGAGAATTTCCATAACACAATCAAATGGACACGAAGAAGCTACTGGGTATTTCATATCAAATGAGGAGAAGCATAAAGAACAGCAAAAAATCCATCTTGTTATAAGAAAAATGAATGTTTTAAAAGAGAGCAGATTTTTCTTTGACTTTGTCCGTCATAGTTCATTTGTAGAGCTTCTCTCTCTCTCCCTCATATTATTTATAACAATTGTGGTTAAACAAGTTGAGCTTGTTGGTTCGTTGTATATCATACGATAGCACTGCATTGCCTGAATAGCCCTACGTATTTATTTGTTATTATAGCTAGGCTTTCAAGAAGGTAAGGAAACCCCCAGTTTAACTATTGTAAGTTATGCTGAGTGCATAAATAAATAAATGTACAAATGCAAGTTTTTTTCCTATCCCTCCTCTCCCTCTCTCTCTCCCGAACGGCATCTCCTTTGTACTCATTTTCATAGGTTGAGCAAAAGGCTGACAATTAATGTTTACAGTAGTTGGAGAGAAGATAGAGAAAGACAGTGATTTTTGAAGAAGGGAAAACTTAGTGGTCCATTGTGAGATATATACTACTACGGGAGAGGCTCTAACTAATTCTTTTGTGTGAACAGGAGGAAGCCCTATAAAGAGTATATGACCACATAAAAAACAAGCTCACTTTCAAACTTTTAAATAACACTGAGTTCAAAGTGTGAAATTCAAATAAGTGTCTAGGGAAAAAAATCCTTCCTTCTGCAAACGAATATACATGTACACTTGTCTTACCTACAAATATACACACTTTGTTGGTAGGTTCCCTTTATACTCAAATGATATTCTTATGAATATGTAAATATCCTATGCTTATACATTGTATGTATAGTTACATTGTAAGATCTAATGCTAATTCATTATAATAATAAACACACCTTGGTTTGAGTTTAACTTGTTTAGCACCGCATTACTTTAACTTATACATACATCGTTTTCCGTTTCCATTTTCTTTTCGGTAGGTTTTTTTTAATATACTTTTTTTATTTCCATACTATTACTTATGACACTTGTAAAAATGCTACTGAGTTGAAATCCAGCCGAGCACTCCCCTTCCTTCCACACACTTGCTCGTTCTCTAGTTGTTAGCTGATTATTATTGGTTTTGAGCCCAGTGCATGTATTAATCCTCAACGTATTTTATAGCTAATGGTCTCTACATAAGATATGTATGTACGTTATTTTCGTAACCTTGTCTCTGGAGTGGCTCTATCTTATCGAATGACTCTGGCCCAAGCTACTATAGATCCTTTATTACTTTCTTCCCCTTTGTATTATATGATACATTTGCTATGTATGTGCTACACAGTACAAGAACCTCTAAAGAACAAAGTTAATGAGGATGGAGGGGAAAGATGTGAGAGAGTAGGAAAAGAAGAAACCAGTAGTTGGTAATAAAGGTAAAGGATCATAAATAAATAATGCAAAAGACGGACTGGAGATGTTGATAGACTCAATGTATACATTGACTTTGTATGTACATTGTGTGTTTTTGTATGCATGGACCATGAATAATCAGAAATCGATGGAATTCAACCAGAAGCCATTTCAATGGTAGTATCTCACGAAATATTCATTATATAAGCGTAACAGAAATATGTAATCAGATTGAGAATATCTGCAATTATTTGTGGGACCTCACGTCATCGCTAGACTCTTGACATTTGCATAACTTGTTTCTAAATTACATTGAAATTTCAACGGTATAGGAATTTTTATATAAGAATATTTATATGTAAAGCTATAGGAATATGGGTACGAAAAAATGCAAAATCTCAGGGCTTGGTCACATTTCTCTTCCCCGACCATCATTAGTATGGAACTATGGAATGGCTTTTAAAGTTGTGCTTTCGTATCTTAGGGAAAATGTCACTGCGCCAGCGACTCTCTCTCCCGGAATGCCCATTCAACGGACAATATATGAATGGCCGAAGGTTGGATACTCACCAGCGGGCAGGCTTGTTCACAAGGATGTTTTATTGCCCTGTGTTGTCACACTAATAAGTACTTGTGCTTTTGTGTCCCTATAAGCTACAGCCTTAATATCAAAATGATTCACTACTATTTACATTTATTTGGGAAAAAAATCTGAAGGGAGTTTTTTATACACCCGAGCCTAGCCTTAATCACAAGAGGATATGATTTAAAAATATATTAACAATTACATGCTTTGATTTTCAATGAAGCTTTTTTTACCTACATTTTCCCTCTGAAATGTGTAGTAAAATGCAGGAGAGGCTTGAATTTATAAAAAGAAACACAAAAATTATAAAATATTGTAAAGGAAATTCGCCCAAAATGATCTATGTCTTTGGATAATGAATTATATGGGGATTCCGGAATTTAAAAATTGAATGATGAAACATTGTTTTTTGTTGCTAAGCATAAAAAATTGCTTTTACAAGAGCTTTAAAAAGGGAATTAGAATCAATTTT
>JAQFXU010000620.1:0-45825 GCA_034693705.1 Spatulosminthurus flaviceps | reverse complement strand
CCGGGATTCGAACCCGGGACTCAGACGACACTCGTAAACGAGATCCTAGCCACTTAGCTATCAGGCGCCAACCAACAACAATTAATTATTCATCTTTCCACCTGTGGTCTTTCGGAAATATTCGCAAATCGCGATGACACCCACCCGCGGCAGGACAAGATATGATCATCATAAAATATTCGATTTTTAAGCAAGAATTATTGTCATTCTTTTCAAGCATTGCGGTGCTACATTCAGCTAAACCTACTAAAAGTGAACCCGATCCTTAATTTTTACGGATGTCGTAAAAATTATCTTTCCTTTCAAAATTTAGTTTTCCAATTTAAACAGCTCACTATTAGAGGTTAAAAATTACAGAAACAGTGGCAATAAAATAAGTCGGTATGCATTTCGTCCAATAAAACAGGCGGGTAACGTAACAACCATAATTTAATATTTTATCTGTTCATTAGGTGTGTAAAGACGCTTCCTTATGTCATTGTATTGCTTATGGTTGTGCTATTGTTTCGCTCAGAGGATTCCCATCAAAATAGATTCCCTTCACTAAACTGGCTCACCCTGTCCTTCTATTCCAAATAGAATGTATTTTTTTATCCTTTTACTCCTAATAAACAGTACTTGACGCCTCACTCCGCTAAATTCATCTGTATTTAACTTAGCGACGATATTTTGCAGACATCCATGCTATGCTACAAAAACTTCAAATAAAGACACGTCAATAAAGTAAGAAAGAGTACTAAATCCTGCGTAGCAAACTCACCTCTTCCCATAAACTTTTAAAAGGCTAATCCATTTTGGTTCGAGTATCGAAGGAAAAAATTTACAAGCGGAGAAGTTCTATTTCTATTGCAAGGGCCCGATACGACACGGACACTCGGAAGTTGAAGTTTGGACGTTTGGAGTTACGTCTTCTTTTGCTGAATATCAAAATTCTTTCACATTTCTAGTACTCCAATTTCCAAATTCACTTTACTTAATATTTGGTTGGAGCAAAACCTGTATAGTGTAAATTTATCTTGATTTTCGAATTAAGTTTGGATTTGGCAGAATTTTTTCTGCAAGTCCGTCCGTGCGGTGAAAAACGTTCGCGGTGAATTTCTTCTGCCCACTTAAACTGTTAAACTTGGGGAATTAAGTGTGTATAAAGGTGCATCATAAAAGGGTTAATGTAGCTAAGTCAACTGAATAAGAAGTAGTGGGAGTTAGTGTAATTAACATCCTTTCACGAAAGTGACATTATATTTAGGACGTAAAAAAATAAATGAATTGCCACATCCCTTGTGCGTATTGTCCGCAACATCGTAATGTGTATGTAAATTCAGACAGTGCAGCAGCTGAAACGAAGGAATTTGAAATTGAAGGAGAGGTGACGGTACTAATTATTGGTGAGTGATTATTACATACTTTATTACGTAGCGTTACTTATTATGCCTCTGCTTTTGTAATGTGTATTGGTGAAGTGTGGACTAGATGCGAAACAGTTGATATTGAAAATAAATGCTGAATTGACGAAAGAAGCTTGACGGGGTTGGGTGCATTAATGAATATTGATGGTTCTTCTAATTTCAGAATTTTAACGCTTTGAAGTACAGTTGTAAAAGACGGTGCAAGAATTTCGTTTGATCAGAAATGTCACTGTTCCGCCGTCCGAAAAAAGCGGTTCGTCCGCAAGTGATCACAATCAATACAGAAGACGACGAGGAGGACATGGACGATATGCCGACACCAGCTCCGGCATCTACAAATAATCAGAGTAGCAATGGTAGTTTGAAATTAACTATGAGTGAAGGAAATGGGGAGAAAATCAAGAAGAAAGACTCGAAGAAAACTCTTCTTAGTTTCGATGAGGAACTTGAAGGAGATGATGGGGAAGTTTTTAAGGTGAAAAAGTCATCATTCTCGAGGAGATTAATCAAGCAGAGAGACAGGGAAAAGAAAAATGAAAGTGTATTTAGTAAGAGTGTTCAGAAAACATTGGACGAAAGTGCTTCACTGAGAATTAAAATTGAAGAAGACAATAGCATGGGATCGAATGAGGATGTAAAACCGGATCCATCCGATGAGAAGTTCATACGAATTTTGAATGGCAGGGAAGCAGAGGCTGTTCATTTGGAAGACGAAGATCAAGACGAGGATGAAGATCAAGAAGTATCAATCAAGTTTAGGAGACGGGATGCGGCATCTGAAGCTGTACGCATGGCTTTGGAGCGAGGTCAAATTCCAGATGCCAATTTGATCCATGAAGCACGGAAAAGGCGTCAAATGGCAAGGGAAGGTTCGGGTGTACCGGAGTTCATTCCCTTGGATACCACGCAACGTTACAGGAAGGAGCAGTCTCGCCTGGTTCGAGATGATGACGATAATGATAGAAGTGGAGATGATGATGAGGAGAGGATTAATTTTTCAAACGCAACTAATTCTGAAAGGCTGGATAGGGACAAGAGAAGAGAAGTCTTTGATGCTGCCCAGGATGAAGATAGGGACATTATTTCTGGAGGAGAGTCTGACTTAGAGCTTGATGAATGGGAGAAGCAGCAAATTCGCAAGGGAGTCACTCAAACTCAGATGCAGCATGTGGTGAAAGAAGTTTTTCAGCAACAGCCGTTCGTGTATCCCGGTGATTCCCAAACGTATACCGCGGGGTCATTCTATGACCCAACGACTTCCGTTTATGGTAACTTTGCTTCCCCTAGCACAAAATCGGAGGCGGTCACAATTAAGCCCGTAAAGGAGACAAAACCCCCAGGTCGTGTAATGAATATAGATGAGATTGTTATGGGAAAGAAGGTGCTCACTCCCCAAATTGTGTTGGGCATATTAAATGACAGGTACGTTGGGGTAACAATTTGGAGTCTCTAGATCACGAAGTAATACGCTACTTGAATATATTACACTGGAAACTTGGTTGTAAACAATATGGAAATCTGGTAATATTTTTTTAGACTGCGTAATCTGAAGCTTTCTCAGGAATCCCATGAAGGATCGCTGTCGAGAATGGAAGCTGACCTGAAGTTGGCGGAACAAGAGCTAGTGGAGGCACAAGCTGCAAAACCTGCACTTTCTTCACGCTTCATTTTGTATCAAAATCTCCGAGGGTATGTCACTGACTTGGTAGACTGTCTGCGATGTAAGGTACATACGATGACCAGTAGTGTCATCATTCGTCTAAAACCTCCATTGTTGAATTTCGAATTGTAATCTGTGGTTGTCGTGTATCTATCTTATTTTTTGTAAGAACTGTTTAATTTTATGGCACCAGTAAAGTACAAAGTGGTGCCCGTAGGTTTCTCTGGGCTTTAATATTGCACAGTATCTCCTGTTTCTGTATCAGGAGGTTCCTAAATGCCTAAAAGTAATGATCAGTTATTGGTTTCTACGAATCATCTGTGCCTTGCAACATCATAAGTATATATCTAACTGTAGTAAAGACTTTGAACCAATAAATTATTACTGTTATGGATGTAAGGCTAAATTTTCACAACGGTAAAAGTTCCTAGTTCAAACATTCCTTGAAATACGCGTAGCATGCTAAGGTCTTTTTGCGAATGGTTTGCGTCACAATACTTTTTCTCCAACAGGTACCAGTAATCGAGTCACTGGAAAACAGTATGCTTGAGCTGATGAAGGGTAGACTAAATCGCCTCGCGGATCGCCGCCGGCAGGATATGAAGGATCAACTGGACGAAGTAAAGGCAACTTTGAGCATCATGAGCGGAACACCAGTTTCTGTTCCACCTCCCTCCAGCGGTGAGGCCAAAACCCGAAGAGCCGCGGAAAGAGAAGGAAGACGAACTAGGAGGCGGCGGATACGAGAGATGAAGGATTTCAAAGGACATAAAGAAGGTCTAAGTTCTGATGATGAAGAAACCGAGCTAGAAATAAGCGCTGTCAAGATCCAGAAAGGTAGTAATCCTTGAAACAAAATACTGTTTGTATTCTATCGAATTATTAAATAGTATCGTCTTGTAATCTATATTACGACTAATTCTACGTTATAATGAAAGTGAAATCCTAGCAGAAGAAAAGGTTTTGCACTGCTAACAGTGCTAACTCTGTCGTTGTTGTTTAATGAATGTTTTTAATTTTCTGTGTGAATTAATTCAGAAGCACTATGTCGTCAAGCACAGAACCTATTCGAAGATGTGGTAGAGGATTTTGGTACCTTGGAAGGGATTTTAGCTAGATTTCAAGAGTGGAGAGAACAAGATCTGGAAACGTACAAGGAATCCTATGCATACATGTGCGTACCTAAATGTTTAGCACCACTCATAAAACTTCGTTTACTTTGTTGGGACCCATTTGTGGTAAGGTTTTAAATTTAATCACGTGACATTTTGAAACCTCACAGGTTGGAACTTTAAATTTGGGCACGCGAAAGAATACAGTTATGCAATATTTAAAAACTTGACATCAAGCAATTTAAGTATTCAGGAGCCCTACCTATCTGTTGTGTTGTAGTCATTTTAACGTTCAAGTTTGAACTTAATTGGGTAAATTTTTGGGGGCTGCGTGTTATTAATTAATTCAAACAGTGACGGTTACAAACAGTTAAGCAGTCACAGTTGGGAGTCGTGCTTTTAGCCTCGAATTTTCAGGATTGATATAGTGGCTAGGTGGAAGTACCAGCAATTGTTCAGTGGCATTTGAAATTTGAAAGCGTGGTAGTAGTTTTGAAAACTGCAGCTTGTCTTGATTTGAGAACGAGGAAGCTTTATTAGCTAGCTTGTTTTAGATTTTCGGCATTGGTTATAAAATAGTTTAAACACGTTTTTGACAAGTTCAGTGTATCGTATAAAATTTGGTCATGAATGTTATTAGTCTGGAGCTTCTAATAGAATACAGCACTGAACTTTTAACGCTGCAAAATTGCTAAAGAATACTTTGTGTTATTATTCGAATTTCGAATTCCTTAAGAACGCTTTAGTTTTTGATTCGAATAAACTTCATCAGGTTTAGCAATATCGGCAAGCTAAGTAATTATAGCTTAAAAAATCTCATGTTTAAGTACGTTTTTGAAGGGTACCTGTAATTATTGAGCCAACCTTAGGTGGTAGATAAAACTTATAACCGCACAAAAAGATGATATCGTTTCTGTAGTAGATACAATTCTAAGTAGAGCTAGACGCTTCAATGTGGCTATCAAATCAACTTCCATAATCTACTAATTTTGGATTATGCTAAAAATTAGCGCGTTCTATCTGCATGAAACATTCAACATTGAGCACGATTGCATTCTATCTATAACTCAGTTTTAACCTACCTTTTATTGACACTTGGGTATAGATAACTTTGACCCTGGTCTCATTTCTGCGACATTCCTCAATTATTATATTTTTTAACTTACAAAAGTTTTCAGTAGGAAAATTTCACACATATCGTGGACGGTGGATCACTTATTTGTTTAATAAATAAAATTTTGTTGCTTTAATTACGTGATTATGTTCTGCAGGATGGCTTTAACATGTTAAAATTTCCTTGGATAAAACCTTTGGCCATGTTTGGAGCTGAAGAAGAAGAATCCTTAGAGTCCTTGACCGCTGATCCAGATTCCAAGCTAATACCAGAAGTAGCAGAGAAAATATTAGTACCCTGGATAACACGTATGTCTCATTGCAGTTTTGTCGATCCAGATTTGCAATATCTCTAATTTCGAACTATTATATAAGTAAATACTATTTATTTTTATAATGTTTCCTAGGTGTCGTCCAAGCAAAGTGGGATCCTATGTCAGCTAGCCAAACCAAGCAGCTTGTAAACGTCACTCGTCGGTGTATTGATGAATGGTCGGTGGTTCCGACATGCAAAAGTATGCAGTCTTTGATGTCAACGATTGTAACTAAATTTAAAGACGCTGTTGATAATGACGTGTTCATCCCTCTGTTTCCAAAAACGTAAATTTTTTATTCTGTTTCACCTAATATTTTCACGGATTCGGCAGTGTTTCTATACAAGTTGGCTCTGGGTGATGACTTAACATTTTTTTATCATTTGTTTTAGGGTAATGGTTAAGAAGTGCTCCCCCGCATATGTATTTGCATCACGACAATTCTGGTCTAGTGTGAAGTTGTTGGACAATATGTCGTCATGGGCAGGTCTCATCAGCGACCGACCACTCCACATTCTTGCCTTAGATGCTCTTCTTACTAGATACATTCTTCTTGGAATAAGAACAGCCCCAGATCTGTCAGATAGTTGTGAGCGAGCCAAAGGGGTAGTCAATGTATTGCCCACAACTTGGTTATCTCGCGACGCAGAAACGGAAGTACCAAATGGCTTACAACAACTTACTGTTTGCTTAGTTTCAATCGTTCAAAATAGTGACTTTACATTAGCAGTAAACAGGTAATTTAAAAACTTGTTTAATAATGAATAAAATGATAGGTGGCGTAATTTAACTTATTGTAAATGTATTTGCAGGGTGGCAATTCCAGAAATAGCAAGCGTTCTTAAGTCCATTGGGTCTACAGACGAGGCTCAACTTGTCATTAAGAAGTATTCATAGGCGAATTATTATAATCTATTTTTTATTTTTTAAACCACATGTTATTTACTGTAAGTTCTGGTTTAGATTACTACGTGTGGTCAAGTTTTCGCATGTAGGAGCTATTTCAAGAATATATCTATTTATTTCATTCAGCCATGAAATAATCTCTTTAAAGATATGGAAGATTATATTAGCATTAATTTTACGAAATTTATTAGTTTGATGTAGTGGACGAGGTCTTGTAATGATGTTCTTTCCTCGTGTATGGTATCATGCGGCTCATTTTGTTACGTTTGTAACCTTTTGCAGATTGTAAAACTTTCAGATTACTATGTTCAACTATGTTGGTTTTCTGCATGCGAAATTACGGTATGGAGCCAACATTTAAGATAGAAAAGTCTGAACCGTTCCAAAAATAATAATTTCACTGGAAAATAAAGTTGTAATTATTTTAATAAAATCGTGAACCACATTAAACCATATTGTGATGAAGTATGGATAGTAGTATTAGTAACACTGAGAAGCACCTTGTCAGTCAGAAGCTTAATTTTGTTACTTAAGTGTAATTAAAAGATTATTATACAATTTTTGTAGTCCTCTTCCCTACAGACGCCTGGATCCACCTGAGTCTGCATTTCTAATCTGGGCTGATGATGGGTGGGACGAGCCTATACCTTAATCCCAAAATATTTCATGTGTGACTGATTGAAAATCTTTGAATGTTTCATGTAGTGAATTCACGAACTGAGAAGGAATTGAGGCTCTGGAGCTGCATCTGGTTTTGCATTATCCCTTTGTTAGGCTGAATTTATCGTAAAATTAAGCTGAAAATATTTGTTGTTCATGAAGTTATAGCGTTTTTCAGTTGGCAGCAGGGACGAAGTAACTAAAATAAAAGTTAACCCTGTAGACTGTAGGATCATAAAGGAAAATGTTTCTGCATGGAAGAAAAGACAAAATATTTATACTAACTCAAAGGTGAGTAGAAGTCGAAGGTATAAAGTAAAAACCAATTGTTACTATGATACTTTTGGAATTTCGGCGACTGTTCTTCCCTTGTTTAAAATCTGGATTCTGACAGTTCAGACAAGTTTTTCAAGCTGCAAATCCAAGTCCATTAAGTCCAATAAGTTTACGAAGAGATTTAGAGCCAAAATTTTAAGATAATATCACGCAAAGAAGATATGTGAAGACAGTAACGAGGTTTTCTACGATCCCCACAATATTACTCCTTGGAATATTTATTCATCTGTCGTCATTCCTATCCAGTCTGATTTCTAACATCCCTTCGACTAAGCTTTAGGCAAAGAAATTAATGACAACTGAGCTGGATTATTGTATCTGAATATGTAATATTTCTGTTAAATACTTCTTTAGAAGCTCAAGCTTACTTAGGTCTCAGTCTCTGTATTCAACTACAACAACTAATTTCAAGATAAAAGCTGAGCACATGCATAGTTTTTATGTTCTTGACGGCGACGTGTTTTTGCTTTGCGTCAAGCAAAAGTTTTTTTCAACATACCAACAACACACTCTTGCAGTTTACATTCTATCCCTCTTTTCCATCCTCCTCGTCTCGTCATCCGCTCATCCGCCGGTGTAGTATAAACACAAGAGAATGCCCAAAAGTTGCCCAAGGCCCAATTCTGCGCTGCGCGTCCAACTTCCCATCTTCCTAACTCTGTATAGCTATCTATATAACAAGACTCTTTATAACTGCTGGAGTCAAACCTTTATTCCTTTCCCTTTTTAGTCAATGCTTCATCTGTACTTATACTTCCTTCAGGCTTCGTTTTCAACTTTTATCATATACTCTCCCGAACTGTTCTCTCTCTCTCCACATAACTTTACTCTGCAGCACCCTGGATAGTTCAGGGCTCTTCAACCATTTTGTTAAATGTACGGGGAAATTCACAGAAGCCTTCCATTGAGTTAAGTTTACTAGGGAACCAAGCTTCTTTGCATGTGTAGTGTGATGCTACCCCGTTTGTCATTTACCGTAGCAGATTTCTTCCACCAAATGATTTTCAAGGAAGAATAATTCCTGAAATGCCCTTTCCTCCTCACGTCTCTCCTTAACCCTCCCTCAGTTTTGCAATATTCCCATGTAGTCAACATAACTTTGTACACTAACCCTCTCTAATAAACGTTGCCTACATAATAGGTCCGTATAATAGCACTATCTAATAGGTCCGTAAAATTGTACTATATAATAGCTCTGTAAAATTGTCCTATATAATGGCTCTGTAAAATTGCACTGTATGAAGTGGCCCACAAAATTGCATGTAAGCTCTATGTCTCCACCATCGTTCCCCCCATGTATGTAATTTCATACTTGGACGGTGCAATATTATCATGCAATGGTCATGCACGCATATGTATACATTATAGATCAGTCACTTTTTAGCATGCAATGTTTATAGCTGCAATATAATTCCTATGTAGCCCAATGCATTACTATACTATAGTATAAGCAAGCAAAAGTTGCTCTTTATTTCATATGTACCCACACATATTTCAATGCAATGGCTTTATAGAAATGCAATTCAAAACAAGTCCTGGGTCGGCCTAGCACATAACTTTTTCAGTATAGTGACTTACCCCTTCCGAGACAGGCTCAACACAAGGCTACACAGCTTCATCCTATCTACACAGGTCCCTACAGACTCAATTCTTATATATACACGTCCTACCCTTTGTATAAAGATCAAACCACAGATCTTCGTACAGTGATTCATGTACCGTATGCATTACATTGTAGAGCTGCTACAATAATAAAAGGCAAGTCCATGTAATGTTACAGCATTTGATCCAAACTCCTTATATCTATATACGTGAGGTTTTGGAGTTTGTATTGTGAATTGTGATCACTATGGTGAGAATGAGGATTGTGGGAAGCGTGTGTGTGTGTGTGTGTATGCATATGTATGTGCATGCTTATAATGCATGCTGAAAAGTTTGGATGTTTCTCAAAAGCCCCTTCTCACAGATACTATACAGACAGAGAAGAGTTGGAGTATTGACTGTATAATAGGATTCGGTGAGGCTGTCTACAGCCTACGAGTGAGTGGAGGAATCATACGGGCAGTTTCTACAGACCAGCAGAGAGAGCTACGCTTGTTCAATACTGGAGGCAAAAGCTTTAAGCAAATTCGAGTCTTTTCACTCCTGCCTCGACTGTATGTATCAGTTGTGGTTTACTTCCCAACAGGGTACGAAGCATTTCGCTCCAACTTGATTCTCTCTTACTCCTGTCAAACCTACCCAAGTGTGTTTCTGTGAAGTATAAAAATTGCAGAGGTTTTTTCTTTTGCTCACTTCCTTGAGTCCGATAGAATCAGGGATACTACCCCGCTGAATCTTTCCTATACTTGAAAATTTTATTTGGACCAAAAAAATAAATAAATTTCACCCTTTTTAAAGAATTATTAAATATATACAAGTGCTTGAAGGAAAACAAATATTCTCAACAGTGAAAGATGTAGAAAGGTCTTGTGTTTTTTATTGCTGTGAAAAAGAGCCAAGTTCATATGAGTTTTGTCAGTTGAAATTTATTCTCATGAGTTGGGATTCGTGATTGGGAAAAATTGAGAGGTTTTCAGGAAAATTATTAATTATTATTACAATTTAAGCTTTTCAACTCTACAGTCATCCAAATTCCACGAATATCAATTATCCTTCAAATTATTACGTCTCTCACTCGCTTTTGGAAATCGCTCCGCTACATTTAAACATGAAGCCCCTTCAAAGCAGTCGGATTTACTTGCTAGTTTCAATTGTCGTTATCTTCTCAACAATCCAGTCATTAAATGCTATTAAACGTGGTGGTGGTGACTCCAATCAGAGGAAACTTGACGGAGATTTTGAGTTTGCAGATGAGGTACAGTCCCAAGTTATCTCAACTTGATTTTTTCCTTTTGAAAGATTACTTATCGGAATTCCTCAAAAAAAATATGTATAATTGTATACTTATTTACCAAAATATATTTCCTTTTGCTTCCTCCGCTTAAAATATTAATATTTTACTATTATTTTATCTATCATAAAATGTAATGCATAAGATATTCGTGTCATAGTCTTGAAGATCATTCTTCAATGGCTTTTAACAAGTCACTTCCTCCTGCCATGAAGTTTGACAGGAGGGCGAGAGACGAGACGTGTGTATGGTTTATCCTGATAAAAATATTTACTCTTCAACCAAGATATTTACAGTTATAAAATCAGTCACCATATAATTTCTCTTAGCAGGAGACTCATTACATAAGTTTATATAATAACAAAAAAGAATTTACGTGTAATCATTCCTTCCTACAAAGTATAATAACAAATCCACCAAAATGCAAGCATTTTTACGTGGAAGAAGCTTATTGTCAATGAAATATTACTAGCAAAAAATGTACACATCCAGTTCAAATTCGTTAAGGAGACTTCGCAGATGGGAGGGAAAATGGGATCTTTTTTTGGGAGAGGAAAAAAATTCTAAATTACTTGATGTGTCCGTGTTGACAAAGAGATTTGGCTCCTGACACACAACGCGACATTATAGTATATAATCAAAGCGCACGCCACTTCCTGGGGAAAATCAAACGTAAATAGCCTTCCTTTTGATTTCCGGTAGAGAGAAAAAAAATCATCAGAAAAAACTACATATAGAAAAAGTGAGAGAGCAATATAGGTTGACAAAGGGAGTCACTCCAAAACATTAAATCTTACGTAACATTTTTTTGAATAACAATAATTTCTTTAGTAAATAAAAACTTTTACAGATACAATTACACTTAAAATATTCAAATGATTTCCTATCCTTTCCCCTCTCATTCCATGCCTTCTGTCTCTGATATAGAAAAGTGTCAAATATTTTTGGCATTCGTTCCATTCCTCATCCCATTATAAGATAGATTTGATGTGGAAAATGTCATTTGTGGAGGCACATATATTTTTCCCAAGATTTCCTCAAAGAATAATAAAATGCATTTCCAATCCTCTTATAAAAAGTTCTCTTTCTTGGAAATTTTTACATTTGAGAATAATACTATTTCAACAGGGAAGAAAATTGTCTTGGATAAAATCCCATTTTCAAACCAATCTTTATTTTCTACGGGTCCACTTACATTTATTGTCAGAGTCACCTGCAAATACACAACTGGAACTAGGCTACTGCTGTACTGAAGGCTACAGAAAAAGGAATGGTAAGAATTTGTGGGGGAAAATTCCCAGTGTTGTGAAATGTAAAGAATTTAATGGGAAAATACTTGTTAGGTTTGTTAAATGGTCCATTTCTTTTACTATACCACAAAACTCTCCTCCTTCAATAAACAACTCCTCCTCAAACTTCATAACGTCAGGTTAAGAATTAATACTTGGATGAATAATTTTCGTCAATTAGTCCAAAGGGATTTGAATTACAAGGGAAAGACAAACGTGGGTAATTCTGCCCTGCAAATACTTGTAATATTCCCAACTGACAATATGAAATACTAACTAAATGCTGGACTATAACCATTCCTACTCTTCTCTCAGAGTATGTATAATTATCTCAAAGTAATAATTTCCAAGTAAACTCTCCCAACTTGTAATACTTTGTCTTCTCATCTATGAATATTCATCCATGACTTCTAAAAGGAGTCACTAAATATTTGTCCTCCGGAACAAACCTATATCTTTTGTCATTAACTAGGAAGGAAACATTGGAAATTATTTCATTACTAAAATCCACCCGAGCGCAACATCAATAACTTTAAATTCTCTTCCTCTGTAACAAAAAACTTTTTTTGCCACACTTCAAATCGCCTCCTTCCAATGAAATGGATGGATGAACTTCCAGTGAATAATTTTAGTAGCAATTTTTCAAGCTTCTCTGAACATGAGGAAAACATATTGAAAAATTCATTAGTAATTGTCCGTAAAGTGTAATGACGTGAAGATGTCATTTTATTGCTGTACTCTTCTGTACTCACTTGAACCCATCCAAAACATTGGATTTTTTCCAATATTCAAACAAACACTTTTTTCTACATATATTTACATATTGTATGTATATGCAGTCTCAAAATGTAGAGGAAACCAAGGGAAAAAAGCTCCAAGTTCAAAAGTCCACTCATCTATAGAGACTCACTTGGGAATTGAAGAGGAGTGGAAAAAAATCAATTTAAGAACCGTCAAAAATGTTGACATTACTGTCACATTGAAGCAAAATCAATTTATGTGAGTGAGTAAAGGAGTGTAGCTCCTAGAGTGAAGCAATACTCTCAAAAATATCTAGGAGAGTAAAGGAAATGGACATTTTCAAAAGATGAAAACTGCCCCGTAAAGAGAATCCCTTTGAAAAACCTTCTTTTCTTGGCTTCAACATGAAAGAACTTGGTAAGAAAAAATCCAAGGGTCTTTATCCTTTACACTGACTCCGAGGAACTTCAACTTTTGCATATCTGGAAAAAAAAATAATCCTTTACCCCAAAACTTATGTAGGGTAATTTACAACCCAAAATTTGCATATCAAATTCTAAGCCAAGTCAAGGAAAATAAATTTTAACCTTCATTTTAAGGGAGATTTTAATATTACAAAAGGAGAATTTAAAAACATGTCTAAAAGCGAGGATAGAAAATCATAATAAAGTTCTACGTGTAAGATACTCCTTCAAGTTCAACAAGAAACAATCCTGAGGCGATAACTTGTGTGTTCGTGTAAATTCAGCCAGCCAAACTGCTATTAACATTAAACTAATATTGAGAGGATAAAATGGAGCTAAAATAAAATAAGAGGATGAGTATAGAAAGGGCCACATGAGAATATCATTTTTTCTGGATGGAGCTTTTGCTTGAAGGAAAAATAGTCCAAGCTCGGATGTGTTTCGTCCCCATAATCTCCATATAGGACTTTGCATAGTAATGAGCCGCCTCTAATAGATTTGACAAAGATTTTTAGCTCTTAATTTTTTTCTCTCCGTCAAACTCTTTCCCAATTTTATTTTTCCATAGAGTCTATCTCTGTCCACACGTTAAAATTGCACTTTGTCAAATTTTTAAATTTCCATAAATACTTTTTACGATTCTTACCTTTTCTCTCTTCAAGAGTTATGCACGAAAGTTCAAACGTACAATTTTTTTGAGGTTGGGAGGAGGAGAGGAAAAAACCTCTGAGTACTTTAGAGTAATTTGAAAGGAGGAAAAAACCTGTTGAGAGGAGATGGGAAGGAACATTAAAGAAAATCTATTGGAAGGGAAGGAAAATATTCTTTCAATATTTATCTCTAGCACAGTATATACGGACATTGAACATGTGCTAGCTATTAAGTTGAAAAAAAGAAGCATTTTAAAAAATCCATAACCTTTTCCTGGTTCTCCTTTTTTTTCAAGCCTCCTATATTCTCCAACCACTCCATTTTTACTCCATTCCTTCTCAAGTGTTTAAGAATAAATGTAAAGAATTGTTTCTCCTCCTTCCCTCACGCTAAAAGGAATTGCTTCCAAAAATAATAATAATCATAATAATAATTTTTTTTAAGGAAACGAAATTTTCAAGAGAAAAACATGTCACATTTCAGGGTTTAAACTTGTAAACACTTTGATTTAGCTCGGAGGAATGGACATTTATGGGAGTAGTGGATTTACGTAATGTTCCTCCGAAAACGATGATTACTTCAAGAAAAAAATAGATTGAGTAAAAAAATCAATTTAGCTTTTTATATATTTACGCCGTCCCTTTAAATAAATGTTAGATACTTGGTTGTAGTGGAAGGGAGTAGTAGGGGAAAAATTATGGTGAAAAGATGTAACTATAAGAAAAGAAATATCTCATTAATTTTTGGGGGAAGATAAAAAAAATCAGGTGCGGTTTTTGGGATACAAAAAAATACAATATGATGATGCTCCTTGTTCGTGAGAAGCTATGTAAATGAGTTTTTGTGCGAACATGGATTTTTATGAGATCGAATCCGTGTATTTATGGGTGATTGTTGTTATTGGGGATGTTCAAGTGTGAGGAGGAAATTCTCTAATTCTATCCCTTCCTTTTTACTACATAGATTTTTTCTTCATATATCTGGGATCCTTCTTCTCTCTCATTTTTTCTCACAGACACACAGTGAATAGAGTTATAAGCTCTTCGTAACGAGCCATACACACACACACACACACAAACACACCTCCTACAAATCAACATCGTTAAATTCATGAATGTGAATTTTCCCTCACATATGATTTGTTTGTTAGTTAGTTTTTAGCAAAGCTCATATTATATATTGGCAATACTCAAAGCATGCATGAGACTAGGACTGCACGTGTTCAATTGAACAGCGTGCAGCGTACATAATTATATTTATGTACATTTTGCTTATACTAGGTTCCCTCTACTTGTTACTAATCGTACATTTTCTATGGTGTATGTAAATAACGTTACTGTAATAGGATTATGGGTTAGGTCTTTCCTATACATACGTCCTGAGCTACATCATCCATGTATATAAGGTAGGATAACGTGAGAGAGAAAAATATTCATGTACACACATGTAATGTATCTAAGCACATAAAGAAGAAAACAAAATATATGTAAGTTTCCAAGCTGTAACAAATAAAAAAAATCCTTGCCCACGCATCTATTTGTAACGACATTCGCTCCTCGCTCTCAAGAGCACCTCATACAAAAGTCATCAATTCTGGTTAGTTGTCTTCTCCCACCTCAAAAAAATATCCTGACAATGAGAAGATTGCAATTGCGAATAAATTGGTACTTGGAGCATGATAGGGTTGGCCTGTAACGTCTTTATGTGTGTCTTTTAATGCATGGTCTATATGATTAGCATTTATATGTAGATATACGTCCGTGTACATGTAGGCATATATAGACCTCATTAATATAATTATTCCATTTTCGTACGTATTCCTCCATAACCACCGGCACACGTATGGATGCAATTCTACACTATCTCTATATCCACTACAGTATAAGTAATATGAATGAGCCTCCTGTTCCCAATGTAATTTCATAGCCAATCCTTTTTATACCTTCCTACCCGAGAGATGATGGAATGATGTTGGAGGACATATAATTGGAAAATGTGTTCATCATCCAAATTTGAAAGGTTTATAGGAACGTGTGTGTGTGTGTTTCTCTAACTTTTGCTCTCTATAGGAGACCTCCCTCATATATTCCGAGAATTGAATAATATACTTTTAGCACTTGTATACATGTTTTTTGTAGTGGAGTAATTCAATGTTATTAATTCCAGCAAAAGCCTGGCTTCATTCAAACTTCTTGAAAGAGAGAGAGAGAGAGAGAGAATTTTTTTTCATTCAAGAATAGTATTTCCGAGAAGAGAGCAATAATTCCTAGGAATTAGATGGAGTGTAGTTAGCAAATAGAAAGATGTGTAAGATTTAGTAAGAGTTATTCGGATCAAAGGAAATATGAGAGAAGCTTTGAAAAATTGTCATGTGGATGTAAAAATGAACTTGGGGTTTGCTTGAAAATAAAAGGTTTGAGGATTTCTCCTCTTTTCCCTTCCACCTGCTCTGACTTGTTGACCTTCTTTTTATTTTGGCATTTGCTCCTCTCCGTCTGTAGAGTTGGTGGAAGAAAGAGGAGGGGGCGGCTAGTTTAAATGAATTTATTGGCTGGGGAAATTAAGAGATAAAAAATTTTGTGACATGTAATTTTTTTATGTTCATTCATGTAGTGTATTTTTGTGGAAGATTGTCATCGTATGAGGAAAGGCTAATGAGTGTAAGTATGCTGGTGACCTCAAGTTTTATTTCTTGCCTGTGTGTGTATATATGTATGTATGTAAAGCTATTGTTATGGAGCTTGAAATATCTTTTAATAAGAGGTAAAAGTTATTAGCACTTAACCCACATCAACTACTACTTCATACTACTACGACTGGCGAGCGAACTCAAACTGGATGTTTTGTATAAGGAGCTATGGGGAGGGACGATAGTGAGAAAAAATAGAAGACCATAATGTTATTTATTGTATGCAGCGGTTGCTGGTCAGTTACTACATGGTCCAAATATTAAGTCAATAATAACTTGATAGTAATAATCCCTTTAAGTGCAATGAGCTTTCAAGAAATTCGGAAAAGTTGGTTGGTTTCATCATTTTTCTCTGTCCCTTTTGTTTCCTAATGTTCACGAGCGTGGTGGAGTACTAATGTGTGAGTGTATTTATATGGGAATTTTCCTTGTGGGAAAAAAGTGTCATTTGGGTGCGAGAGACATTATCTGATTTCCTAGGTATTTATAGTTATGTAGATGTTTTGCGCAGGCTTATTTATGTATTAGTATTTCTGAGGTGGGGAATTGTGAGGGGAAGTGCTATTTTCGAGAGACGATCAATAGTCATGATTTTCAAATTATTTATAGCTACGGGAGGAAATATGTGGAGATAAATAATTATTGTGGACAGCATTTCACACACACTGCACTGTACTCTGAGTTTGAGAATACATGTGTTTTTGGTAGTTTGGAAGGGATAATTTGTTTTTCTTGGGAAGTGAATGTCATAAATAATGTTTTTTTTCACATTGTTTGTGAATTGTTAAACAAGAATGATTATTGTAATTAGAATGACCTTGTGGGTTCGTTCAATTTTATGTTTTGTTTAACTGGAAAGTGGTGGATTTGACAGGATAAAATAGGAATTTAGTGACTTGTCATCAGTTATAGTTGAATTAAAGGATATGTTAATTCAGTTGGAATTGAGTGTGTTATTTGTTGGGAGGGAAGGATGAGGTCAACGTTGTTTTGACAGTGGGAATTAATAATAGGCTAAGCCATTACTACTATTAGCGGTATAGGGCTTAAATGGAGAGTGATAGAATAACAAGGGTAGGAGAGGAGAGGACAGGGAATAAGAAAAATATTGGAGAGAGGATCATCAAATATTGATAAGATTTATCAAGCTAAGATTTTTCAAGTCATTTTCATGACCTTTTCTTGGATAATTCCAATGACAATATTTGGTGGGATTAATTTCTTGGGGATGGATTTGTCGTTGTTAGATCGACGAGGAAACTTTCCTAGAAATTTGTTTCTTCATTTGGGTGTCTTAGATTTACAAACTTTTAAAAACTTTTTTTGCTTTGCTCACAAATGAGCTGAAATCTTTTAAAATTTGTTTCCAAATGGTATGAAAATATTTGGCAGAATTTTATGTATGTACATTAGAAATCAATTTTAAGACAATAATGATTGAAATTTGGAATGTTTACAGATTTTTGTCATGGACCAAAAATTTTCAAATCCCTCAAAGTCTTATTTCCTTTGGAGCTGAATGGTGGTCACATTCTTCCCGATGGGAAATTTTCCTGCGCCTGCATAGTTATGCATAATTAATTGGCATAAATTTTGTACAAATTGCAAATAATTATGTAAATAAGGGTGTACTCACATAGAACCCGTCCGTAAATTTTTTCTTCCGTAAAACGGAAGAAACCTATCGCGTAATGGTTATCACTTTCAATGGTTACCAACGGTTTCTATGTGAGTGGTTTCTTCCGTACCGTAAAAAAACTTACTTTTACGGACGGAAAAGGCTCTATGTGAGTACACCCTAATATAAATTATTCATTGCACCCCAGAGCTATAGTTTATAATATTTAATAATGCGTGACGATGTTAAAATAAATAAACTATGTTTCAAAATCCAAGTCCAATAATAGATTTTTTACTAAGGGATAAGCAGTGCATCCTGAAAAATCATGGCTTCGCGATAATTTAAGGCTTTCGAGTGGGAAGCGTCAGCTACAGCTGTCTCTGTCTTACGTTGGTAAATGATATTGTTATTATTTTCAAAATTCTCACAGTAACAGATTTGAACTACAAATTTTTTTCAATCAAAAAAACATTTTCAGCCAAACAAATTTTTTTCAATCAAAAAAGGATTTTTCATGCAAAAAAGTAATTTTCCACCGAAAAAGCATTTTTCATACAAAAAGATAATTTTCAATCAAAAAAGCATTTTTCATACAGAAAAACGTTTTTCCACCAAAAAAGCATTTGTCATACAAAAAGATAATTTTCAACCAAAAAAGCATTTGTCATACAAAAATATAATTTTCAACCAAAAAAGCATTTTCCTTCAAAAAAGCATTTTTCCTTCAAAAAAGCGTTTTGCCTTCAAAAAACGCATTTTTCCTTCAAAAAATCATTTTTCTGCGAAAAAATAATTTGGAACCAAAGAAGCATTTTTCCTGCAAAAAAATAATTTGGAACCAAAAAAGCATTTTTCCTACGAAATAGCATGTTAATGATTTCAACCATTAACGAAATCTTCCGTACTCGTGACCCAAGGAATAGCCAATTTGAAAAGTATGGGTCCAGTATTTTTGGAGTTATGTTGTAGAGGGACGTAAATACGTCGAAGTAATTTATTTTACTAGGGAGGTTGTCGCCACCCTAAAAAAATTGAAGTAAAACATTGTCAATGATTAGTTACTTATTTCACACAGGTCTTTTGTTTCAAAGGTGCGTTCCATTGTCTGCGAAGGAAGGCGCTCATATATGTATACGAAGGAAGAGGGCAGATGGTCAAATGGATTATCCGCTACACAAACAAAAATATACTCTTGTACCCTCGCTTTCCTACAGGAAGGGGCCCAAAATACTCTGCTGAATCATATCCTACGGACCTTACGTGAAATCGTCAGACATGATAATGTTTATGTTCCCCTTTTAACCACGTCTACCAGTTGAAACAATTCCCGTGAAGGCAATGTGCTCTTTCTGGAAACTCCCGACGTATATAACGATACTTCCGCAGAGAGTCTGCATATATAGAGTAAAAGGCATTTAATTTTTAAAGTAAAGGTCGAGCTGCTTCCCATTTGTTATTTATTAGTTTTAACACACACTGCCAAACTCACTTTTACACTCACGCACCTTCCTTACAAGAAAGAAATCACGCCATTCATTCCTCCATTCCAAGTGCATGCTATATCTGCATGAGTTTGCCGCAAAATTGCATACATACTCGAGTATATTCTGTAGAAACAAATGCCCCTTTCCATGAAAGAATCACCAACTTCATTCTTGTAATTCACTAAAAATAAGTAAGAACACAGGACGTAAATAAAATACTTTTCGTGGTTATGCATGTATGTGGGAAATGGGAGGTGATGAACCTCTCACATAAGAATTACATTACATACATATGAGAGTGATAGTATTACGTCCATGCAGTCCACGGATTGATCTTCCGTAAAAGTTGATTATCTTTTCTTTTCACCTTCTTCGAACTTATGAGTTTATTATGTACGATAGGTAAGCGGAATGTAAGGGAAAGGTTCAAAGGTGAACCTGCAATGCTAAAGCTGTTGAGTCTATCAAACTGAGAACTGATTGCACTTGCAAATACATATACGATACGATCTAACATTCAACCAGAAACGGATAAATGATACATTTCAGGACGAAAGCTTTAAAAGTATGAGGTGAGCACAAAAACCCCGTGTGTGGAGGTTCCAAAATCGTAGCAACATATCAGGTACCCAGCAAAACCTTTTATCCGTAATGAGAACTGACAGGAAGACGTTTGAATCTATATGTAGTGATAGCTAAAATGCATCTTCAGAGCAACCTTCCCACCCCGACCATTCAAGGAAATAAAAGGATGAGGAAGGAGGGTAATTTATCACGATAAAGCATACAGCGAATGACTGAAGGGTCATAAACTTTTATGAGTTCTATCAGGCGCTAATAATTAGCATTGTATTTCTGGCACACGGAAAAACTACAGTTTATAAACTATAGCCCATGCCAGCGGCTATAGTAAATATACAAAAGCATTTCTATACTTATATACATGCCTTTCTACTTAATTCAGGATTGGGATTTCTTTCTTACCACTTATTTGCAACACTGGAAACTGCAACGTCAACAAGAAGGCAAGAATACATTTATCAATAAATCAAAATGAATAAATATGTAGATATGCGAGGATAGTAATAATTTTTCCAGACAATTTATTCCCAATATTAAATTGACAAAGAACACGAAACCATACCGAGGCTTTCAAAGTCTTCAATTTATTTTTTTCCCCAATTGGTACCAAAGGTCAAATAGATCTTATCCGCATTTGTATACTCCATTGCATGACAACCAACGTCAAAAAAGTATATTTGTGAAGCAGAATTTTAAAGAGTCTTTTGTTATTTATTCTGTCAAATCTTTTGTTGTTTAAACATCGTACACATGTAAACCTTGAAAGTTGAGTTTTGAAGATGCATACATAAATAGTTTAATATGGGGGACACAAGGAGTCAAGACAGAGTTATGATTTGGGGTTGGGATTTGCCAGCACTACTTTATTGTGTATCCAAGATCATCACATCGTCATCATCAGATAAAGTAATTATAGGATGTATCTCGGATTTAAATAACTCACTTCCTCCTTCACTAGCATCAGTCTCAGTGTCAGTGAGAAAATTCATCAAGTCAGAATCAGATATAGCTATTTTATTCGTCTCCAGAGAATGAACACCACCTACCTTTCCAGTCCCTTTCCAATAAATGTTCCATCCATTTTTGATACTTTGCTTTATAACATCTTTCTCTCGAGGATCAAATCCATTCGTACACATTGAAGAGACATTTTTCTCAGAGCGCTGGATGAGTCGGGCTGATCCTTTTGAACAACTTTTTTTGGCTACAGCAGGCTTTTTCCCAGTGGTTTTCGAAGAAGAAATCAAGAGTTGTTGATGAGGAGGTGAATTATTGGAAATATTTGTCTTTGAATCTTCATAATGATGGGATTGTTGTCGTTCAAGGTAAAATTTGTTATTTCTTTCGCAGGTGACCTTTGAACCGTTCCGGGTAGTTAAGTGGAGTTCGAAGAAATTTCTCAGGGCGTTCTTATCTTGATTTTCATCAATTAATTTCCTTTGCTGAGAGGTCCATTCATGCAGTTCCGAGGGACCTCTAGGGATACGGAAGACAAATGCTTGTTTCAGATTAGTTTTACTCCTGGGTGTGCCGGATACCATTGATGACAGTGGAGGGTTACAACTCCTTATTTTGTATGTTGATGGACCTTTTTCACGAAATTCGGGGTATTCTTCAGCGAAGGAAAACGTGATGACATTTAATTCATTGTTAAAGTTGCTAAGTCTACTTTCAGGCTTATTATGAAGCTTTGATGTGTTGTAGGAAACTTTTCCAGCGTATGATTTTTTTGAACGACTTGAACTAATAGTGAGCTTGGATTTAGAACGTGAACTTAGAAAATTATCTGACTGGGCAGGCTTCGGCTGAAACAGTTTGGAAGTAACTTTGGCCCATGTCTCAGCTGTTGGGTAACTCAATTCTTTATTTTTGTACTGCTTTCTATTTAGAGAGTTTCTTGTTCGGTTCCCTTTTTTAAAACTTTGATTGGACTTCCTGTTGGTTTTATTTATACTACTACTATCTTCATTGATGTCAAATCCCCTTCGTTCTTGCCAAATCACAGTTTTATCTAGACCCTGTCCATCAACGCTCAAATATGCCGCACTACCCCTGTAACTTTGCGAATTGTTCAAATGGGAGTCTTGAGGGCCTTCCCATGACATATTAGTTCCAGCTTTTAAATTATTCGCATCATTGAGACTAATCCTATCTTCCGAGACATCTACTGCCAGTGTCCTTGCAGAATCTTTATCTTCGGAGAAACCACAAACTTCACTCCGAGCAAGAGATGATGGTGTCAGGTCATATTGAGACTGGATTCCTATCTGTACATCATTCAAAATTTGTTCCCAACCCCGTGAGCGGGTAAAGATGGTGGAAAGTGCATTCCAGTCTTCATCAGTTATTTCCTCTAAATTTTCTAGACTATTTTCAGACTCCATCAGCGGAAGCTGTCCAAGGAGATCGTCCTCAACAAAAGTCCCTAGTTCCATGGGAACTTGCTCTAAAAGTTGCTGCTCTGGTGAAAGTTGACTCCGAGGTTCAAGATCCAACAGATGCTCATTCAAGAGGTCTGGTTCCAGGAAATTTTGCTCCATGACACCTCTTGGTTGCTCGGGAGACTGACCTGGATCTTTGATTGGAACTGGAAACAAAAATAATGATTTTTCCTTAAACAATGTATATACACAGTTTAATCAAATAAGCGTAAAATGTAATCACGTAAGTTCCTAAACAAATGAAAAAAATTAGCTCGCACTTACCAGGTCCTGCTAAATTTCTCATAGTTTCCCAGCACCCAATTTCACACGAACTTGTAAAACAAATTAGATAATACAACACTCAACACACTAGCAATTAGACATTTGCCCCTAATTACCTATTTGTCTCTTCCAACAAGGGCTACAAGGCCCATATGTAAACCAGTAAAGATTCCTCTGCCAGAAGAAGCTTATCCCATTAAATTCACTCCCGCAAACAAATGACTACATTGTCCATACGTGATTACGTGAGCACAATTGATTGTGAAAGGTGATAATTTTTAATAATTATTACGAAGTAAGTAACTTTGGGACTTTTCACTCCTATAGCCTATAGCTTTTTATACAGCGAAAAATTTAATTATTATTATTTAGTTATTTTCTAAAACAATGCATCTGATCCCAGAAATATTAGCCTACGTTGATTACCTAATTGAACACTGGTATAGTAGTAGAAAAAAATTGAGCACAAATAAATATTAGCAATTTGTAATATCAATCCCTACCGATGATCCACCTCGTTAATCATCCGTATCAATCGGCCCGTTCTTTTCTGCGTGTATATAATCTTTGAAAGGTTCAGCTAATCGCTTTAAAAATGCTCTACATAGCTAAAAGGAATTTACATGTTATTATGCGAGTATTTCAAGCATTCGATTTTTAAAAATAACTCCAACCTTTATTTCAGGAAGCAAAATAGAAAGGATTCCTGTCAAAGGAGAATTGCTAATTGCCAATGCAAGATATAGTTTTATAATAAATGCATACAAATTGTATAATAAATAAAATAGGAAAGCTTCAAAATTTGTTGTAAATGCTTTAGTCTTTATTACTTATGTAATGCAAAAAATATAAATTAAATTAACATAAAATAACGCCCCACTTCTTCCAATGTTGATGAAGCCTACATCATACATGGAACCCCATCCTTATTCCTGTCATTAGAAATGACATTTTGCAGATGCATCGTCGTCTCAACAATCCCCTCAAACAGTTATGGCTTAAAAATCTGCTTCCTTCACCAAACGTTCGCATTTCGTGTCAATAAATAAATTACATACACTTTTATACCCCTCGAAGATCGGGATGAGAATTTTCAAGTATTAGTTTAATTTTTCTTAATGGCCTATATGTTTATAAAATAAGATTTAATACGTACAATTAGCAAAACTCTCATAGCGTCATAATTAAAACGATAATTCATATGAACTTGTGGTTCCCTAACGAAAAAACCTCAAGGCGGTGAAGGGTTTCACAACCTCACTGCACTCTAAAAAACAATTTTGAAAATCAACAGGACCCCAGTACCCCACACCAAAATCTTTGCACTCTGAAACCTGTTAAAATTTAACAGGTTTCCCTGTTGATTATATAATTTTTACAAAAATTTAATAGGGGCCCCTCTTAAATTTTTACAGGTTTTCGAGTACAAAGAGTTTGGTATGGGATCCTCCATAACGGCCTGATTTATTTTTTACTGTGTGTAGATTTTAAAAAATTACTGATACCACCAGTAGAGGCTCGAGGCTCCCTTATCGTTGTAAATACACACGCATTCATGTATCTACATATATACCTGGGCCATTTTACAAATGGGATTCTGCCTGGTCCAAATGACCCTTACAACAGGGTTATTATCAGGGTCACCGTCAACTTCTAAATTTTGCGTCAAAAACCCCATAATTTAATACTCAACGCAAATCTGGATTGGGGAACAACGATTGTATAGCAACGAAACCACGCCCCTTTTCCCATTCTTAGCCCAGCGCCATTTAGTGATCCAAAATTGCACCTACTACAGCGAACTAAAATACACTGTCTCGATAAACGTAAGATAATTACAGGAACTACCATAGCAACCACAGTCGTCTTCCCTAATTGTTTTATTTGTTTCGTCTGACTTCATCCAGAAGATTGTACGAAAATTGAAAATAATTGCTCGCTCCCCGCCATACCATAACCACGGGAACAACAAAACAATTAATTAACTTCAGCCAGGCCGGAATCAAAGCCTGAGTCAAATGCATGCACTATCATGCTCAGTGACTCACTAACATCCATAAGCTCTTCCGGTTTCCGAATTCTTATAATTATTTAAAAGTGCCATTCCTTGCTGTCTGTTCTGTGACATCTGCTCCATGTACACCACCACCCAAACCCAAAAAACGTTTAACAAATTGTGCACCGCGCAATTTAACATTAGTGCCTGCTGCAAAATGAAGCAGGCATGGAAAGGGAAGGGCGACGCTTCCTTCCCTCTCCAAGTATCGGATGTTTCCACATCGAAATCCAAGGTAAATAATTTTTTCCCATGATATCTCAAAATAACTATGGTATTAATATCAAACGCAACGAACTTGTTATATTTGTTATTTGTTCTGTTATTTATATCAAACTAAAATGGTGTGAGGATTTGTAATTCCCTGCATGTATAGCGTTTTAAAGCTTCCAATGTGGTGGGGGCAGATTGAGGCTGGGAAAGGTTGGGAGGTTGGGAGAGGGTGCTGTGGGGCGGAAATTGAGACTGCGGAGTTGAGAGGCGGGGTTTATGACGTCGAAGAGCAGGTGACTAGGGCTGGGGTTCTTGCAACGATGCCAGATATGGCTGGAGCGGAGCCGCTGGCTCTGTACACTACGATGAGAATTAAGCATAGAGATAAAAAGGGAACAAATGCATGAGAAGAATGTCTGACATAAAATAAATATTACGCGGCATATGGAATTCGTTCGTGATGCGGTGTACTCTGCGCATGCTCCCTACGTATATACACGACAGTATCCTTTAAAATAGTGGTGGTTATCCATCCCCAAAGGAGAGGAAGGTTCATGTCTCATGTTCGTCCCAGTAAAGCTCCACGTACTTGGTATACTTTACTCTCCTTTCATTTTGTATACATATACATACATACATATACATAAGTATATAAAGATATACGGAAAGGAAGGAAACATTCAATAGAAGTATAGAATCAAGTGTTCTTGCTTTGAACTTGTATTATACACATCTCATGCATAAATAAATAATATTTTGAGCTGTTGTGTTTGTGTGTGTAGTGTGTATATACACAATTCTAGTTGATTTATCAAATGTCCCTACCTTGAGTCAATTGTGTTGTGAATTACTATGCTATTGTAAAGAGGGAGGACATGAGAAATAATTTCATATTTTAGGGAGACATAATATTTTGTAGTTTAGCAATTTAATAATTATTGATCAGATCAGAACCGCTGTGAATAAAATGTGAGTGTGGAGATGTTCTTTATAGTTTTGTAGATTGCACATTTCTTGCGACTGTAAGTATAGAAAGGAATTGTAGAGGAACATCGCGTGTGTCGGCTCGAGTCATTTAATTCCGATCTCTCCTCTATTACATATAAAATATTAGAGACATTCGGCGAAGCTAATTTAATACTACAAACAAGAAGAAAAGTTCAAAACTTAGTAGCTTTCAAACTTAGTGGGTTAAACTTTAGTGTTTGTATGATAATAAAGGGAAGTATTTATTATATACGTATAGATATATAGGTGAGGGGTGTATAGCATATAGGATTAATCATGTGGACATGGTTGTTGTGAGAGTGAGCGTTTGTGAATTTTAACTGTGAGAAAATTGTCATAAAAGTCCCCAGTGCGCGAGATAAGGATTATAGGAAAAATTGTGAAGTTGTTTGAATTGAGGGGAGACAAGTTTTTTGGCAGAATAAAATTGTGCTCAAATAAAAAACTGTAATGGTTAATATATGTAGAGCATTGGAACTGTGAGGCTGGACAATTGCAGCCGCGACACAAGAATGGATGAAGAGGATGGAGAGTTGCATATTTCGGAGGTGGCAGAAGGTGACCAATTAGATCTCCAGGTGTGGGATGAGGATTTGAGTGAGGTTCAGAGAGCAGCCTTTGAGGTGAGTGTCAGAGTCTGGAGATTTGAAATATTTACAGGGTATTTGTTGTTGTTGGAGGTGATTGATAACAAAGCTTGTATAGAAATTTAGTGAGGAGTTGGGGCTTGGTGTATTTGAAGAAAGGATTTTGGTGGGGGGTGGGGTATTTTGGAAATGAATTTGATTTCATTGAATGTTATTATTACAGGCTCAAAAACAAAGCTATGAGAAGTACAAACTTTTACGAAAAGATGTGAAGGAGAGGAAGAGGAGCAGTTCATGTGAAATATGGACGAGAAAGAGTGTTAAGACGGGTTCAGCTGTAGTGGCGTCCACTTCAAATAATATGCAACGAGTTCAGCTTTCCCAGAAATCTACCTTCCCCGTTGTTATTTCATCTATGAGCACATCCCAGCCACAGACGTACATCACGGGTCGAATCAACTGTGCTCCAGCTACCTCTGTTAGTACGGTGTACACCCGGCCTCAGTTATCAACTCTGCGTGCTGTGAGACCAGGAAACTTGGTCGATTCTAATCCACCTAGTATTTCACAGCCTATGTCAGGTAACTGATATTTTCGGGTTTGAAGGGAAGGAGGAAATTAATGTGATATAATTAGTTTTACGGATTGCTTTGAGTAATGGAAGCGTTTTCATGTAGAAATCGTTTTCACTTCGGCGGTAACGCTTGTTTGGTGTTCTGCTGAACGATTTATTGGTTTGAAAGTTATGTACTAGAAAAGTGGGACTTAGAATTATCCATGAAATCATGGGTCGTGTTTTGTTTTAGTTCTACATAGGCAGCAACAACACGGAGTTCAGAATGCAAATGTACGAGGTAACCCGGTCGTCCCTGTTCAGCAGTTTCAGAATCTACTGTTTGATACCAATTCAGGTTTACTAATAATGCCTACAGGACAGACTGGAATAAGTAAGTTGAATTGATGTAGCGTTGCCCTTGTTCCTATTTGTTTTCAGTTTGTTTAGTCCGTTCAAATTTCCTGTTGTCTAGTAGCATGTTTAATGTTTAATTACGATGATGTTATTTTTAGATCAACAGGTTGCAATTAGAGGACCTGTGGTTCGTCAGCCAACTGCTACAGTTCAATCAAACAGGCCACCAGCTCCTAGAGTCGGTGGTCCAATGGTTACGACCACAAGGCTTGTAAATGCTGCTTCTGCAGCTCCAGGTCGACCAAATCAGCAGATAATGGCAAACGCTGTTAAAAGAGTATACACGTCTAATCAGACGCCTAATGTGGCAAAACCCACACCCAACCTACAGCAGCTCAAAAGCAATACCAATACAGCAGGTCCTCCCAAGTCAGCTAGTGCTATGGTTTCACAGCAAACACTGTCGAATCTTCTTCAGTCACGAAGTGCTACAGCTACACCAAAAACGGCACCAGTTTACAACCGCCAGGAGCCCAAAATTGGAGTTAAAGCTGGTGCTGTACGTTTGACTGTAGCACCGTCCGGGGCAAGCAATGGAGTTCAGTCCAGCGAGGACACAAAAAGTTACGGAAAATCTCCAACTGTTTCCATAACTAAAGTCAGTAATAATGTTGCTGCCGACAAAAGTAATCTCTCGAATGGTTTAGAAAAAGCAACCGTCATGAATGGCAGTAGTGATACAAACAATAATACTAGTAATTCCAAGACATTTCCTTCGTTAGTGGTCAATGTGAAACCTTGTTTACATGATAAACCACCGAGGCATGAAATCAATATGTCCAGAGCTGAATTAGGTAAGTGAAGATTTCTACAGTAGTGTTTATGCCGTCAATTTCGTAAACGAGATCAAAGGTAATAATGACCTGTGGGTTTTTGTAGATCAAGTTGTGAAAAATGCTCTGGTATTTGCACCATCAAGATTCACAGAATGGCTCATGCAGAAGGGTTTACTTCGTCTAGAGCATAAATGTTTCTTGCACAAATTAGAGGATGGACAACCCGTACAGTTCAAGCTGGGAATGTATTCCGATAAAGACAAGGAGCCATTCAGTGGGGGGTACGTTTGGATCTCAGATTGTTGCTCTGGTCGGCAAATTCCTGTTTATGAAGGCTCTATTTTTGACTCTTCTCATCACCCTCCGACCACACTTCTTAAATTGATATATCACTGGGCATGCCAGACTTCTGCAGCAAATGTTTTGAATTGGTGCAAGGTAAAAAATATGGTTTGTTAATGTTAATATAGTAAATAAATCTTAATTGTGGAGTAACTATTTTATCGTAAAAATTTCAGGTATCAGGCAGCTACCTTAAAAATTTCTATACTTTATTGAGAAGCGTATGTGTAGGAGCGTTACATGAATTGTGCCCTCAAATGGGTGGACAAGGAAAATATGTTGAAATAGGAATAATAACTTTAGGGACTACACTTACCGTGAGTACAACAGATTTTGAACAATTTAAAATTCAGGTGTCATTTAAACTTGTAAATACATCTGTTCTGCTTGGGGATTGTATTTTGCATTAATTGCAATCAATATTGATTAAACCAATGCAGGTAGCCAGTGGTAAAAAACAAGTTAAAATTGAAATCCTTGGAGTTTTCGATCCGGAAAGCAAAGTGATCCGCATGAAGTTAATACATCCTGCTCAACCTTCCACAAGTGTAAGTGCTAACTAATCAACAAATAAGTAATGAAGACAAGTCCGGGGTAAATAGTAGTGAGACTGATTAATAAGATAGTATATACTTTTACGTGGGATAGGCGACAGAGGCGTCCAAAACTAGAGGAGTGCAAATCCTGTCACCTTTAAATATATGGGTAGATAAATCCAGTACCTTGCTGATTGATGGCAGTATAGAACAGGTAATATTTGCATGGATTGTGGTAAACTGATTGTATTATTGTGTTGGGAATCGCTTGTTGATGAACATATCTAATAAACTTGAATTGTGTGCCTTAGGATCTACTTTTAGAAATGGGATTTAAAAATTTAGTTCAGTGCCAGTCACCCAATGACGAGGGTTATGACTCAAACGCTCCAACTAACGTCAACGTAATGAATTATTTGAAGCATGTAGTACCAAAAATGTTTCAGGTAACGCGGAGGAAATGTCACAGATTGAATTTATGTATTTTAAAAAATATCGGCCACTTCATTTCAGTACGAAAAATCTTATCTCATTTGCAGAACACTTTATGTGTATTAAGTAGGAGCTTAATTCAGCAGTTCCTAGATGAACTATCATGGAGAGAAAAATGGGGGAAAACTCCAAGTGGTGCATTTGATAATATCCTTGAACATATTAAAACTATGACCAACTGGGATTTCGGTAAGATTTGATTTGGCTTATTGATATTTTACCTTGATACAAGTCGGTAAATTCAATGTACAGCTTCTTGACATCTTTAATTTTAAAGGTCCAAACAGCAATCTGGTCGCTTGGCTGAACAAGATATCGATGAATCCGTTGCAGGATTGGTCTTACAGTAGAAGAGCGTTAGCCGTACCCACTGGTATTGACCTCTTACCCGAAAGTATTCGACGTGGTGATGCGATGCCTTCTCTTAGTGCCCAAGTGCCAGAGGTTATGCAGGCTGACCCGAACGGAATTGCTGCACGTCTAGCTGCAGCAAGCACCCTGAGAAATGCATCTAAGCCTCCAGTGTTACTTCCTCAAGTTCCCACGTTGAGTATTTCTAATGGTCCCGTGAAGAGGAAATCTGACGCTATTACGCCAGCAAATAATTTCAATGTAATGGAATATTACTTGAAAACGCCCAGAACTGTTGTTTTAGAAAGCTATTATTATGCGGAATTGCCCGGAATTCGCAAGGATATTAGTGGAGAATTCCCTCAACACGTCAAAGTATGGAACATGTTGATTGCTAGAAATTTATCTAGAAAATAATTAAAGGCACTAGTTTAATCTAAAGCTTGGTTTTTGTGTTAGTGCCCCTTGTGCTCGAAACCATTTTTCTCCAATGTAGAAGTTTATCGACATATTTACTCCCACGTTCATGCCATTGGAAGAGCCCCAAGCACTATTAATTTCTGCAATTACTGCCTGAAGGATGTTTCTCCGGCTTCTATGAACCAACATATACAAGAAGTAAGTTTACCGAAACCTATTTGTCCGAACGTAATGAGCACTAAAATTGCTTGGAACCATCTAAGGGCAATAATAATTATTTTTTTACGCAGTACCATAAGATGGTAGATGGTTATGCATGCAAAATTTGCCAAGAGAAGTTCACGGGTGAAAGTAATTTCATTACTCATATGTGGGAAAACCATTGCGAGGCGGACACACCGTACACCTGCGAATTGTGTGACTACAAAAGTTCGTTTCATCACCAGGTTATTGACCACTATAACCAGGTATGTTATTACTGTGGGTACTGCTGAGATATTTATGAAAATCAAAATCACAGTTTAAAATGGTTTCGTTTATTAAATAAGGTTCACAAAGGCTCCGATTCAGTTTTGTGCCCTCTCTGTTTGAAAATTCTGTCAGCAAAATCCTATATATGCTTAAAGCAGATAACAGTCCACATACAGGTAATTGTGTGTCATTGATCAGCAGCTATTATTCACGTTTTAATGAAGTTTTTTTGAAGAATTCATTGTTTTTGTTTAGACTCACCAAATGCGTAAGGGTAAAAAGTGTCCCCATTGTTGCCTCATCTTCTTTGGAGAATTAGAATATCGTCACCATATTGTCGAGGGTGCTCATAAGTCCCGACCAATCAATTCTCGTAAGTGAAATATTTTTGTTGTTCGTAAGGAAATAGTGCACGCGTTTCATCAGTCAGAATTCGTGGATACAATGGGCGCGTTGTTAAAGTGGCATATTTTCTAGACTTAGCCAGGCATTGTCTGACTAGCGAGAGTTTAACAACACTGAATCCATTCTAGCAAATAAATGTGCTAATCTAGGCGGACTTTAACAACGCTGTGCTGCTGCGCTGGTTGCCTAGATTAGCCTTCTTTTAACAACACGGCGACAGTGAGTTTTCGCCTACTTTTTGTATGAGTTTAGCTCTGGAGCAGCCTAGTTTTGCGCATCGCTAGAACTAGACAGGTGAAGAACCAGGCACCAGCGGACTGACTTGACACTAGCAAGTCATTTATTTGCTAGTTTGGGAGCATTGAAAATGTAGACAGACTTTGACTGGCTAACTAAAGTCTGAATTTAGCAACGCGCCCAATATGTGGATTTGGGGCACGAAAATTGTTATCTTAATTTCCAAGGAATATACAACTTTTCATTTCTATTTCTAGGAAAAATTGTGTACTACAGTCCAGAAGACAATACAGGACTTCTGATGGCGAAGCCACCCAATCTGGCTCGAGCAATTCTGCAGCCCCTTCCCAAGAAGCCAAGACCAGGACCAGCTGACCAGATAAAGAAATCTACCCCAACCCCAAAATTACAGTCTACGTCGATAACCGACAATATGTATAAAATACGAGAACACACTGTCGTAATGCATGATGTAGGTGCTCGAGGATGTCTAGAATGTCAAACATCTATTGAAAGATTTGAGCATTTCCCGTGAGTTCTTTATTTTTATGTTTTTGGTTGTAAAATATGAACTTATTTGGACATCAGACGAAGCATTGTATTCATTCAATTTGTAATTGTGTTTTGTATTTGTAATGTAGGGGCTACATGTCTTGCATAAAGTGCCGCTTTTCCACTTGTTGTAAATCTGCGATGCAGTCACACCATGCAACCGCGCATCCAATGTTTGGTTCTGGTAGGAAAGTGTCGAGCATTAAAGTAATCAGTACCGAAATGTTGAAGAGTCCCCTTTTGTGCCCTTGTGGCTTCGAAAGTATCAATCCCAACCGACTTGGTAAATTTAATTTTCTACAGTTGATTGTTATACATGCTAGCTCAAACGAAACTACTATAATTTTTACTTTTTTTCAGCACGCCACCTTGCTTTATGCGATAAAACAACCGCGTATCCTCTTGACTGGGAGGAACAAATGAGTGAGTAAATTAACTCTTCTGTTATTAGTGTAACATTGAGAGTAAAGTATAAAGTATAATCAAGGTTGAAATCAGTTGTATTTTTGCAGGGTTACTGCAAATATCGTGTTTGAAATACCGTAAAACGTAAAAGTACTAATAAGGGAACTTTTGTTTGTAGAGCAAAGAGCCGGTTTACCCCCACCTGAGCCATTAACGCCATTGGATCACCTAGAGATGATGCGGGATCCCACTCGCTAAGACTATTATTATTAAATATATGAATTGGTACGAATTTGTGAAACAGTGAGTTACGTTTTTGTAAGTGTTTGACATATTACATGCAATAGGTAGTAAGTATTATTTTCATCAACTCTTTGTAGTAGTAGTGAATATTTTTACTTTTTCAGTAAGTCGTAAATATTTTTCCTTGCTGTGAAATTCTTTGGGACTTTTTATTGTAAAATAATAAATATTTTCACTACTATGCATACATTTCCTACTATATCGCTTGAAGTATATAAATACAACAATAAGATAGTAATACTTATCAACACATTATGTATTTGCATTGCTACTAAGGAAGAAGTGGTTACTATTTTTGAATCCAAGATGTATATAGAAGCAAGTAATTGTCTTCAGTTTCGTTTTTTATCTTTCATGAAGTATGATGTTGTATGTCTTCTCGAATATTGACATACAACTAGTGTAGAAATTGCAGCTGTTTGATTTGCTTTACAAAAGCTTTTGTTTGCATGTTCTTTTACATATACTGTATAAAGTGTTGAAGTTTAGTAACTAACAATAAGTAGATAAAAGAAGCAACGACTGAAACTCTACTAATCCAGAGGATTCACACCTGTTTCTTATTTGACTACAATTGCACACAGAATGATTATACGCTCGTTTATTTTCCTTGGGTACAGCTTCGCATGAGGCGCAACCCTGTTTTTGGGGTAAACGCTTCATCCAAATATAATGTTTATTAACTATTTAAGTAATTTGGGTTTGTAGGATAGTTTTAAAAACCAATCCACTCGATTATTTGAGATAGGTTCAATGGTATTTTCAGAACGAGAAACCGAATCTTGGTAAATAATGGTCATGTGTCTATGTCCATTCGTATGAAAACACTGAGGGAAAGGCAGATATTGTTTTCTGTGAATTTGTCTGTTGATGGATTTGAAATTTATTGCTAAATGGCGTATACTGGTTATAAGATTGAAAATTGTATGATTAGTATTTCATATTCAGAAACGTATTAACATAAAGATTACTGTCAGGTTAAACCTCTTACTATTTCTCAATGCTGCTGTCGTGATTGTGCTCGCACATAGGAATTCTGAAAAATGGGCGTAGTAGCGCTTTCATATCTACGAAACTTGATTGGCATTCGCACGGTAAAATCCAAAAATAAAAACCTCGGTTTTTGAAAGCACGTTTAATTTGTAATTTTTAAATGAATGAATCACGTGAGATTTATTTGTAGAGAAGTGGCTTGTTTTTACATTAATTAATTATGTAATGAAGGTACTATTATCTGGTACTAAATCGAATAAATATTCACAGTCTATTTCTAAATCGTATGTTCCTTCATATTTTGCATTTAATGTAATCATGACGTGACAGTCCATTGTACGAATGAAATATATGTGCATAATACATCGAATTGAGTTGTAAACATGAAAACGATAATAAGTCAATTATGATTTATGATTAATACGGATTCCATCCCACCATTGCTCAATAGCTGTAACACGTTTTTCGCAAGGATCGGATGTGACTTCGAAAACTTCATTGAATTGACTGAAATTCGTAATCATCAACAAACATGCGAGATTTATTTGCAGAAAGAAATGATAATACTGTGGATACAGTAGCGGACGAATGAACGCTGTCAAAAATATTATTAATTCGTAATATTAAGGTTAAAACGTCTCCACAGTTCCATCTTCAAAACATACGACTTAGTCAACAAAACGCATAAAAGCATTAAACATCAATTTTTAATGTCGCTGGCAAGATTAGAAGTGAAAACTTTGTTCCTAACAATATACCATTTTTCTGGCGAAGACACAAATACTTCTAGAATGAAAACAAGCCGAAAATTATGAATAAAGCCTTCAAAGGAAAAACAGAAGTACGCGATTTTACCAGCGTGAATCATAAGCTGTAGCAAGGAGAAATTTTTTCTTCTTAATTTTTTAACAAAAACCGGTAAACTCGGACGTTATGGCTACTTGAAACCTTAAAAGGTAGAGAAACAGTAAGAAAAATTAGCAAACAACAAAAATTAGTTTTTGCGCTATCTAGTAGTTTTTAGATTGCGTTTGCTTGCTTTCACATTCAAGTCCTACCTAACCAGCATTAAGCTTTATATAATAATTCATCAAGTACCATCGTGTTAGCATAATTTACATGACGGGACCTGGAGACTCACTACGTATTTATTCAGACTTGATACCATCGCTGAGACTATAAACATCGCTGAAGGAAGCTTAATAGCATGGTTTCGTAATGTTCACTTGCTTCAATGCGACGAAGGCTGTGTCTCTCACTGGGATACAACTGAATATTAAAACGAAATACACATATTAGATGATTTTACACAATGCAATATAAATTCCTCTTCAAGGCAAACAAGTGACGCTTCGGAACTTACTTGAAGCTGATATGGTTTGCCAGCTTTTATCATAGCGTTTATAAACTGTGATGTGTGGACAAAATGAACGTTTTCATCCACCAAACCGTGAATAATTAGCAAACGGTCCTCCTCATCTGGAAACTGTTGTATGTAAGACAGAACGGACCCTTCTTTGTACCCTTGTGGATTATTTTCAGGCAATTCCATATAGCGTTCCGTGTAGCCTGTATCATACAGTTCCCATGAAGTAACAGGAGCACCGGCAATCGCGACCTAAAACCACAAAATTACAAAATACATTACAATCATGGAAAAACAAAAATTAACCCAAATAAGGCTTTTTTCCTGAAATATCATTAAATCTTAAATCATAACCTTAAACAAATTTGGGTAGTTCGCTAATCCCATTAGACTAAGGTAACCTCCGTAAGACCAACCGTACAACCCGATACGGTTAATATCTAAGTAAGAATGGCGTTGGGTAAGCCAAAGAAGTACCTCTACTTGATCTTTTAACTCAACCGTGCCCTGGAAGAAATTTTTACCTTTAAAAGCATTTTTCATTAAGCAAGCCATCATCGATAAATTCTTGATTTTCTTTATTGAGTTTTGAGTTACAAACAACACTGTACTCAGCCAAACATACCAATCTATTCCGAATATGACTTTCAAACTCTAGTCCTCGGTGGTGAGATCCCCTCGAATCAATGGCCACCACACAATATCCTTGTGATACTAGCAGGTACAACCAAAACTGACCGGTGCCCTTTTCAAAGTTGTATAAACAACAAGAATTACAATTGACTCCTCAAAAGCGTAAAATCATATCATGAATGGTATCAAACCTGACAACATTTTACCCTCACTCCTAAGTTGAAAAACACTTACTCGAAAAGAATTGTAGACAAGTTGTACTTCAGGACCACCATAAATATTTAATATAGTTGGGTATTTTTTCCCCGGAACAAAATTGAAAGGTCTGTAAATCATGGCATATAATATAAGTCCGGTATCTTGCTGGTAGTACGTGCAAATATCAGGTGCAACGAGTACAGATTCAATTTCTGGGTACATCACCACTGAAAAATTTCCACCATAATTAGCTTACATCAGGGCTAAATTTCGATAAAAATTTGGGTAGTTAGATTCCAGTACTTACTTGGTCTTGACACTATGTAAGTTATGGGTTCAAAAATAATCCCCCCAATTTGAGCACTGGTGTACTGAATGCTAAATAGTTGGCAAACGGGCGTTTCTTTCGTACTACTGTAAGTAAGAATGACCATAGAGCAGTCATTGTTGAAAGAAGCGGAGTACGAATAACCCAGATTTGTAAGTCGCCGTATTTCTCGTGGGTAATGAATACTCACAGCGTATAAATGTCTTTCAATTGGAGTATCGTAAAGTCCAATAAAGAAAAGGAAGCCTAGACTGTAATGTAGCGCCATTTGGGCATTAACGACTTCCCAACTACCGCGAGTTATGGGGATTTTGGCCAGCACCATTGGGGAGAGACATAAAGCTGTAAACAAAACACAATTTTCTACGTTTTAACACAACCTGGACCCAATGGAATGAACTACTTTGAAAGAACTTATTCAAACAAAAAGTCGGTTTGTCAAAATAATTACCAACTGAAGCATGCCCAAACCATGGCTGCGTTAAAGCTGGCCGCAACTCAGACTTGACTATATAAATATGTCTAAAACCAGTCTCTTCACTTGCCCACAGAAACATTACAGCATTAGGTTCATCACATGGCAAAAAGGTTAGCATGTCATTGACCTAAAATTTAAAAACACGAAACCGTCTGTAGAATATTATTCTAATTGGTCAGTCAACATAACAACAAGAAACTACTAAACTCAGTATACTATAATACAATTACTAAACATTAAAATTATAATAAGCAATCAAAACGACACTTACATTCACCCATATATTAGTAGTTTCAGAGTATATTACATATGCCGGTGCTGACGGAAGAATCTCATGCAACTTGGGATCGTCATGTCGCAGAGTGAAACTCTCGACAGGCACATATGGGAAAAGTACAAGTTCTAAGCGTTTTTGTGATCTATTCAGTACCTGCGCCCAAACACTGAAAAAAATTAACCAAATTAGTAAAATTCGATGAAAAAAACCGCTTGTAAATTGATCGTTTAGTTTAACTTACTATAAACCATCAGGGGTCCAGCCAGCTCTGACTATGTATTCGGCCCAGCTGAAGTGATAGTCTAATGAATAAAACATATCTACTTTCCGAATATTACAAAACTTTTCATCTTGCAAAGTAAATTCTACAAATCTCAACGAGGAAGTAGCATTGGGCGTCCCAGGAAACGGAAATCTATACTCCTCTTGGTCTCTCCCGGGCAATGTTGACAATGTCACAATATTGACATTACTTTCATCTACTTCTTCGTACAAGATGCGGTACACACCATCTGCCCATACATACAGAGGAAGACAATCCAGCGAAATATTTACTAATTACAATTACAATAATATCCGTATAAATCTAAGCAATAATGAGTTTAAACTACATCTGTCATACCGATTGACACTGGTTGCCACCAAAAACCATGAAAACGATTGAATTCTTCTTGAATAATGTACGAAGGAAGTCCCGAACTTATAGGATCTTCTGATACTTTCAATCCTTTGTGTGTAAATGTCAACTGCTCCTCATGACCTTTAAATATTGAATAAATATATTTCATTTTGCTACAAATTATAACGCACACTCAGGTCTTAAACTAGAAGATGATCAAAAATACTAGCGCAGCCGTTGTCTATACCTGTTATACTGTTAAGAACCCAGAGATCTCCATTACAAACAAATGCAACAAGATTTGCATTGCTAGGACAAATTTCTGCATTTAAACGTGCTCCAACCGTGTGAGATGAACTTATTTCTCTAGGATTTAAAGGTGTCATCTAACAAACAAATTCGTAAGTAAGTGCTTTCAAATGACTTCCCACTTCATGACTTCTCTACAACTGCCCAAACTGGCAAAAGATATATTACCCCTTTATTATTTGTTTTTACCGTATTCATCTCAATAAATTCATAAATGGAAGAAGAGGCAGTAAAAATAAATTTGGCCGATGGTTCGTGAAATTCGTAAGTTGAAATCCCAGTGGGAGTCATTCTCTTTCTTTCCATCATTAACTGCTCCTCCTTAGATGGTGGACTGGATCCCTTCAGAATCAAAATACATTTTAGCCTCCTATTTCTTTACGCATCACGCAAAAACAATTCTCAATTGATACAAATATAACCGATAATTTTCACCGGTCACCTACTTGAAATCCTGGTGATAATATCTGAATCCATGGATACGAATAATCCGGCGATCTCCGCAGTTCCTCTTGATCAGGCACATCGATAGCATGAAGAGAATTTTCTCTAGAATTGGGTGGACTAGACATGAAATAAATCCTCGTTTTGCCCGTCATTTTCCTAAACGTGAAGGAGTGGGGGAGCTTGAAACCAAGTCCCCACAAACGGCGACGCATAATTCGGACATCCTCCCGAAGCTCTTCCCAACTCTTTTTCTTTTCCACAACTTCCACCTCATTTGTAGTTACTTCTTGGCTCATTTTATCATCTTAAAAAAACAACCGTTCTCCACAATAAATACATATTCATAAAATCCACATCGGAATATTATCTGTCATTAATAATAATTTCAATATTCTATTAAAGATACATTACATTACATTAATTAATACTAAATGCACTTTATTACAAAACATACTAATTCACAGGCATTTAATGAATTCCAGCTCACCGACGCTTCCAAGAGTTCCACCACAGCCGGGTGATCCCGTTCCATTAATTGTTGCAGCTCCGGATTCGTCAATTAAACCCACGAGAAAAATCTCAAGCTATGTCTTTCGTCACACTACACCAGCAGCAGTCAAAGTCTTATCAGACCAGAGTATTGAAAGTATATTGAGGAAAGGATAAACCGGAAGCCATTCACAGTCTCAACTTACATATACAACACAACCATGTGCACCAACACTAACTAAAACTCATCAGCCAAACAACCCTAACAAGTTGTCGCTGAACTCACTAAATATAATGACAGATCAATCGCATAACAAGACTTGGATTCACTAAATCCATTAAATTCGTTACTTTCAAAGTTGACAGTTGGCGAGGTCATTAACCGAGTTTCCACTTTTACATCCAACTTGAATCTTCCTTACTAATCCTTTAAAAATCTCACTTTTCCATATGATCACTGCTACATAATCTATACTTCGTCAATATCTTACTCTTGTCTCGTATCTTTAAAAAAAAGAGCTTGACCATGCAAGGAGCACCAACAACAAAAACTTTAAGCTTATAATAATTAATACATAAAAGTCTATATGTTCTTGATGTTCACAATGTATATAAATACTTTTTTTCAATCACTTCAAATAGCTATAATACCTACATTTCCTACTTCAACCAAATTGAATATACACTTCAATTTACAGAAACATGTACACGCAAATGACTGCTCAACGCCTGCACCGTAGTAATAGTAGTAATTACATAGACTTAATTATTTCAAAATGACTTCAGAGTGACATTCTTTAACTTAAGCTAAATATTCCACTATCAGCTCAAATCGAAAAGGTTGTTCGAGTTCATTTGTAATTCCTGACAATCAATAGAAAAACTTAGCATTCTCATTCATATCCATACAAAAGTTGGATGATTACACACACAGGAGCAAGTTTATCCTCTCAAATGTGTTCACGTCTCTTCACATTATCTAACAATTCAGGTTTCAAAATTGACATTCCGGTTTTGTGCCTTTTCAGAGAGTCACCACCAAATCTTGTCCTTTCCACCAACTCCAGTCGTATATAGATATAAATAAAGGATTATGAGTTTTGTTTTTTTTATTCTGTAATAATTCTGTTACATAAAAGAACACTCACATCACCGCGTCCATTTACCGGCCTTTAATAAAAATTCCTTTCCTCAAACATATATCCGTTGAACGACTGTAGTATGTAAGTTACATGATAATTTTTAAATCTTGATGTAAACTTATTTTAAAAAAAATTAAATGACAATACGAAACAAATTGTAGGTTCAAGTGAGGGATTTTATCAACACATATTTAAAGTGAAGATGTAGTACCTTGTGATTTTTGCAATAGGCTCAGTATAGTATATACACAAATAGTGTATGTGTTGGCACTGGCAGGTCTGATGGGTATATACTGTGTATTAGATACGTGTGTGTGTGTGTGTGTACATGTAACAAAATGTGAATGAACGTGATGAAAGCGAGTGTGAAAGATGAACTTATTTTTTAGCTATACATAAAAGCAAAAGAATCCAAATTCCTCCACCATTCGAACCGACTCTTCGGTTGTAATAAAAGACGAAGCGGGCGGTTACACTTGAGGTGTAGATGACAAATGCCTGGTATGTGCTATGAAAACAAATTGCCAGGAGTCAGGACGGAATGCATCTGTATGTTAAATGTACTTAAGTATGTGTAGGTCTACTTGAAGAATTTGTAAGGGGTCAAAGGGTCAACTTCCTGGAATCGTACCAAAGACTTTGGAAAGTTCAACTATGCGATATGCAATAATATATTGTCAAATATCTCTATTTCATTTTAATAAAAACGCAATTTATGTGCAGCGAATGTGTAATAATGGTTTCAGTTCTGTCGGTCGAAATAAGAACCCTCAAAAAGGCCTTGCTGTATGTAGGAACAGGAACGTATGGTAGCGGCAGAAGATAGACTTACAATGAGAAATAAATGAGCCCTTGACTCAGTCTATTTTACATCAGTATCATAACACATGGCTTACCGATGTAAAATGTTGGCTCATTTTCTCACAGAAAGCGACTGTGAGACTGTGACCTTTGTAAAAATCGTTCGGAAAAAGTAATAGATAATTGGATATTTCACTCCGACACTCAAGACAAGACCGTAGGTATTGTCGGGACTTATTTTGTCCCGTTTTATCGTATAAACTCATGTCTGGTGTGTAAACTCATTTTGGGTGTTTTAAAGGAAGTCGCTGGAAAGTAAGTAAATATACTGCCCCTTTCAATGGTAGCCAATATGTACCGACCACTTCGACTTATTATGCTAAAATCCATAAGTACGACTTCATTAAATCATTTTTAATGCAATAAACTATAACCATGAAGGACTTCCGGTTTAAACATTTGCATATGAACAACCTGTACAAATAAGGTATGTGAATTTATTTTGTTATTTTTTAATATATATAACAAGTGGGGCGACCCGTTCTGAACGATTTTGAAGTGGAAACGGAAATCTCTAACGATCTTGGCTAGCGTTTCCCATAATAGCGTCCCCCTGGCATAAAAAATCACTGCCAGCTTTTGAGTTGAAACGTTGGGACGCAGTAATAATTGCTGCCGTTCGATTTATGGAGGTTTGACGGGAAAATAAATCGGGGGTAAGCAGTAATGAATACCCGAAAATCGTCTGGCATACTTTATTTACGTGTTTCGAAAAGTATATCACTGCTGTGTTGCAAAAGCTGGCAGTAATTTTATTTTTTATGCCTGGGATTCGCTAACTTTAGCTAATTAATTGGAAAACGTTTTAGGCGATTAATTGGCCAATTTTGCCCATTATTTTACGGCGTTAATAATGTTTTTGGATATTATGGTTGGATATATGGTGTTTGGAGGATTTTATTCATATAATAATACTAATTTATTTCGGGTCGGTTCACCGATCGTCGGAGGATTTTATTTACTGCTGACTGTTTATTGGAGGATTCCTTAAAGTCAGTTCGTCCCTCATTATTTCACTATCACTATTTTAAGTTTACTGAGTGGAGGATGGAGGATCATAATATGAAAAAATTGTTGCTAAGACATTGAGTCTGTCCCAAGCTCTGTTAGGGCAATATTTGGAGGATTTCCTAAAGTCCGTCTACAGTTCACATTCTTACTACTGGCATTAATTGGAGAATTGTTAAAATTAACCATCCTTCGTATTTATTACATTCCTATCACTTTCCGCATGTCTCTTTTACATGTTCTGCGCTAATTGGAGGATGTTTCAGGTGTTCGGTTGTCAATATTTACCCCCTTTTTGGGTTATAGTAAGAAACATTTTCAGGTATGATTATATGTTCCTGCCTTAAGCGCTATTATGGCGTTTGTTTGAGGATTCCTCAAAATTCTTCTCTTCTAATTGTAAACACTTTTAGGGTTATAACTGGATTCCGATCTTTAAATATTTTACAGCTTTACTGCGTATGTATACATAGTACTATATAGGGGGCTATGTATTCCCATTATGTTCTGTAACATTGGTTAAGTAGGATTTCCTAAAAACTGTAACCCTAGAAAAAAGGTTTTGAGTACAGAGAAAGGGCAAGGTGTTAATAAGTTTTCCAATTTATGAAAAACGCCGGTTTACATAAGTAAATTTTCGATCGGATTATCAGCAATGAGCAATTGGTTGTAATTCATTTTTCTACGATTACTATATCTCAGTGTGTTAAATACGAATGAATTTGGATGTACTCATTTCACACTATAAACAAAGACCTATAAGTATAAACCTTATTTTCGGGTGACTGTAAACGGCAAAAGCATGAATAGATTTTGACTAACTAAACACCTGAAATATCAATTAGTACCTTATCAGAAACACTAGGAATAAATCAAATCCTCCAATCAACGCGGTAAAAAAGAAGTAACGTTTGAACAATTACTCAGCTAAAAAAACCTGCAATTAATGGGCCCAAAGCGTTAGGGACAAAAATTGCATAGTACAAAAAAACCTAAAGTTACACGCCTTTTTTTACACACGGGCAGAATTTGTCAAAAAAATGCGAATTTTGAGCATTTCTCCAATTAATCCCCTAAAATCGCTTGGGAAAGAGGCATTATACACCTGAAACATCGTTGAAGTAAAGCCCTAAATGCCTTAGCGGCGGGCGGATTTTTAATATCTCTCCAATTATGAAAGAACTTCCAACAGTTGGAAACACTCGGAGTTTACCAATTCCTCCAATCACCGCCGAAAAAAATAGGTAACATTTGTAATAATACGGTTTTATTAGCCAATTATTGTTACACAGCATACACAACACAAACACCATTAATAGGCTTCACAGCACAAGTTACAAGCATTGAAGATAGCTATTTCTGATCTTTTCGACTAAGTATTGCACGTACCCCTCGGGAGCTCTGATTAATTACACTAAAATAAAAACGTTTCGTTACCTTACTAGTGTTAAAGCTGGGCGTTGGAATTGACCGTTAGATTTGGATGTGGATATTGGATTTGGGCGCTAGAGTTAGGCGTTGGATTGTGCGTAAGAGCTGGGCGTAAGAGTTGTGCGTTGGATTTGGGCGTTAGATGTGGGCATTGGACTGGGCGTTAGAGTTGGGCTTTAGATTTGGGCTATGAAGTTTGGCATAGGAACGTATTTTCGAGCGGGGGTGTCAAGATGGCCGACAAAATGGCTGACAATATAGAAAATGGTGAACAACGAAATGGTTTGACAGAGACGATTCTTATTTCGACAACTCAAAAATAGTTGCAAAACAATGTAAACAACAAACCATTGATCTGAGGCGCTAAGTGTTTTGAATGTTTGTTTAGGGTACCTTGATTGCATTTTTTCGAGTTACATAATACATATATCGTATTAACAATCGCATGGTATTTAACTTTGTGTGAACTCGACCAGATTCTAGTCGAACGACATACTGAGGAGTTAATTTACACATATTTAAAATTCTTTTAAAATAAAACTGTTGAATATTTTCTATTTCATGTAGGTATCTTAAGCCCCAAATTTGTAAGCAATATAATATTGATGTTCTAATGCAAGCAGAAAACATTTTCTGAATATGTACCCAATTATGGATTTTAGCACGTACTAATGTGGACAAAACCTCACCACAAGCGGCTCGACCTTTGCTAAGAAAATATTCCAAATTATTTCTAAATACACCTGAGGAACAAAATTTCACCCCCCAAATACACATTCTTTTACAATTTCAACTCTTTGGCCCTTATATTCAAACCACAGTCGAGGTGATTATTACTGCCTTTGCGGAAAATGACCATTTGGGTTTTTGATAGGTTAACCTCCAATTTCAGCTGCTGAAAATATTCAGTTAAAATGATATTTTTTTCATGTCCGCCGCAGATCTACACATTAGCACCATATCATCAGCATAAAGAAGTATAAGGATGAATAGATCCTGATGAAACTTTACTCCACCACATGCACCCTTTAGATTTCAGCAGTTTTTCGATGTTGTGGATGAATAAGGAAAAGAAAGTGGACTCAAACTGCAGCCTTGCAATAATCCCTTCCCAGTTATGATGGGGTCGGTGGTTCCATTTGGTAGCCTGACTTTTGTGTTGTCACTTGTGTTGATTTTTTGCAATATTCGGATAATTTTTCCACTGATTTCAATGTCGTAGCGTTTCCCAGAGTAGTTCGTGCTCTACGGAGGGAAAAGCCTGTTTAAAATCAATAAACAAGGCATATAACCTTCCTTTCTCTTCATTTAAAGCTACTTGTATAGCTGTATTCGGAGTATGGATGTGATCAATACAGCCTCTTCGTTTACGGGACCCGGCTTGAGCTTCTGGTAGGATATTGTGTTCTTCTGCCCTTTTCCTTAAACGTTTTTCAATGATGTGGGTAAAAATCATGAGCGTATTTGCTACCGAATCCTATTACATAATTTGAAGGAAGGCCTAACATTTTAAACTCCATTCCCCTCCTTCTTTGTACCGGGCTCTGCAGCGAGTCAATAAGCGCCAGCTGACAGAAGCCTACTACACTCACCATGGGCTTGATTTAGGCTCGCCCATGGAGTGGGCTCTGCCTGTGCTAGTTTAGTATATGTGAGCTTAAAGTATAAATATTACCCTCCTAATTCTGTGTTGCAAAATTAGAGTTGATTAATCGCGCCAATTTTAAGTGTATAAAATGCTCCATTTATAAAACGCCTTACCCACCCAAAAATGATGTTTTAAAAACGACAAACTTTATATTCTAGACAATCAAATTACCTACAAAACACTGAAAACTCGCGAAGTATGAAGGGGGTCGGTCGGCCACTCGTATAATAAAGATTCATATCAAGCCATGCTCTTCCCAGCGCAGTAGAGCCTGGGAAGTGGGATTTCATGAAATGATGGAGTTTGGATGTTAAATTTGATTTTAGGTGCTATTTTGCAACACTTTATTTTTTTAAATTGCTTATTGTGAGCGTTGTTCAAAATTACGTGGCATTAGCTTCGCAATTCGCAAAAGTTATCAAAATCATATAGAGTCATTCCGGAACTCGAGAAATAGTTTAAATGCATAGAACAATGAATTGGTTAAAAAAGCCAGTGTTGGAGTGTGGTTTGAAGGTATTTGCCAGTGTGTACTAGACATACAGCGTAATACGGGTGAAATCACAGTTTTTGGATTTTTTGCGGCAAATAAAATATCTAGACAGTTACATTTCTGGGTGGATGCACCGAAATTTTCACTGTTTTTTTTTGGTAATTTGATTGTCTAGAATAAGCTTTGTCGTTTTTCAAAAAATAAAAATATAACCCATCAATTTTCCAATTTTTGCCTAGAAAATCGATTATAGTCACATTTATGGTCAAAATAATGGTCAACATATGAGGACTTTAGAATCAAACTGGAATAAGTCCACTTTTGTAAATTTTACAGGAACCGCAAAAAACTGTCA
>JAQFXU010000619.1:0-45830 GCA_034693705.1 Spatulosminthurus flaviceps | reverse complement strand
ATATTATGTTCACTGCAAATGATTTCGCTTGCTACACTTATATTACTGTAGCAATCAGGCACAAAATAACTGCCTGCAGTAACAGTAAAAAGGGATATGAACATGAATATCACTTTGTACAGAAGCATACCCTCAAAATTTATTTCCCATAAAACTGCAAATAACTAAGTGAATATAATTTGTACTGCATGTAATAATCAAATGCACCCATGTTTACAAACCAATCAAAAATCAGCATATTATACATACATCTCTTTCCATACAGGTAATATGCCAAAAAAAGATTTTTTCCAGACCACTTTACTACTTTCCCTACTCTTTTATGCGGAAGGCACACACACCCATGGATAACTTATAGTGATGGTGAACCAATCATTCTTTTCCCCGTCAGATCTGCTTCGCTTCGCTTGTTTTGGTACAAAAACCAGTAATTTGGTTTACGCAAAAAATGAGGAAATATGTACTATTATTCAAGGTGTGTTATCTTAACCTAACTCAATTATTCTTATATCTACAAATTAGTTTTTTCTATCTACTGATTTTCTATCTATTGATTCCTCACAAACGTGTGTATGTATGTCAAGATGGAGTGAGAACAACGCAACTTCGGGTTCTATTACGCCCCAATTTTACAAAGAGACTGGAATCACAACTAATTCTAAGCATGAGCATGGCAAAATACTTACTTGCGAAGTAAGAGATGAATGTTTTCAGCAATGTTGTTATCCTCCGTCTTCAGACTCAACCTACCCGCACCGGTACAAGCTAGTCGTCCGAATTCGATGTGGAAGAAACAGCCATATGCCTTATCGTGGGCGACATTACGGATGACATTTAACTGGAATAGAAGAAAAACGTCCATTAAGTTTACACACTTACGACAAATACCATTTGTTTCAATTCATAGACATATTAAAGATGTACTTATACATTCATTTATATGTCTTAGCTGAGAACTTGAAAAGGTGGAGTGCAAAAATGAAGAAGGAAAAAAATAGCTCTTGAACTTTTGTTACTAACAATAAGTGGAACTGTTGTGAATGTTGAAATCATTTTCTTTGAATAAAGTTACTTCATCCATGTGTAAAGGAATTAAATGTTATGTCCCTATGTTGCAAAAAACTTGGTAAGCAACCAAAGTGGAGCCAGCAGAAAGCACAGTAAGCGTGTTTTAAAATATCGTGTATAATCTATAATATCCCACACCTCTGCTTTTCCTCTGCATATTATGTAAGTTCATGCTTATACACGTAGCCCATTTATATATATGTACTTCGGCAGGTTACTCAATGCTACACTTCGTGGTATTTATTTGTACCACCACCACTACTACTGTTTATACATTAAATGAATTATTATCTAGACCTTGTATTTAGTACTAGCACCATCCTATTATTATGAAGATCCAATATCGAATTGACATTCTGCATGAGACTACAAACACACAAATACATAGTAAACCGTAATCTTCCCTGATAATCGAGACCAGCAGACAACAATGCTACGGCCAACAGCAGCATTATTTCAGCATACATTTTAAGTTTGTTCATCATGTTATTTTGATCATACTATCACGCACTATACACACCAAACAGATTTTATAGATTCAGTGCTTTTTCTCACCAAATGCCATATAAGCATCTCAAGAAGCAGCAGCATCTCGTTTCAAAGTCACACTATAGTTCACACTGTATATAATATGTTTAATTTATCTCACTAAGTTTTAATTATTATTATATTTTACCTCTACCTTATAACCCTATAGCTGCGCGACAAGTTTTTCTAATGTAAAGAATCAGAAAATTCAGAAACAAATTAAAATGTCGGTAAAATCAACAACTCCTCACTCTTTTCCTTCAGCGTAAGAACATAGGATGGAATCTAACAACTGCGCCTACATTTACATTTGTAAAGGTTGCAGATACTGACCTTAAGTCCTTCAACAACAGAGAGTTCAATAGTTATTAGCCCACGTTGTATGATACTATTTACTATCCTGAAATCCATTTAAATGTCGTGTTTTTCTATGTACGTGCCAAATCTCAATACATAAAGATCACTCTCTCGAATCTTGATGGAGATGCTTTCATAACTGTTTTAATATCTTCAATAATTTACTCTTATCAATAATACGATAAAGTGCTAGGGATTCAAAACCACATGACACTACTTGAGTCTTTTAAAAGCAAGGAATTACTATTGCTATATATATTTACAAATTATTTGGCAATGAAAAACGGAAGAGGAACTTTTAGGGAATTGCTGAACAGTACGCAATAGGTAGGAGTTTCTCAACTTAGGTAATAATAATTTTGTTATTATCCTCCATGAAAAAAACAAGGCAGCATTATTTTTGTGTATGTATATATAAATATATATGTAATACTGATTCTTCCTCACCGGAAACTTCATCTTGGTATTCCTTCCCGCATGATCGCCGACTTTTAACAATGTCAATTCCTTCGAAGTCAAACAGAGTCGATAAGATCCAAGGATACCCTCCTGACTTCCAAGACCTTTATTGAGAGCCGTCACCAGCCATACATGCTCAAAATAAGGTTTTGCTGGGCCAATGGATGAGTTGAGACTCTCGTCTACCTCTTCCTCATCCTCACACATAGAATTCATCAGTCGGAGCCACTCATTCATCTCCTCTTCATTATTCATTATGATTCGGACACAATCATTGTGAGTATGCAGGGCTATGGCGAATTTGTATTTCGAGTCCGTTTGGTTGATGTTGAAACACACCTTTAGTGCGATACTCCTACAAAAAAATTACAAGAAATCACAGAATTATCAATAAAATCATGAAAAACTTGTTTAAAGTACCCTCCAATCAAGTTTACGATAGAGAGGTATTGTACTTAAATACATTGTACATATTAGTCAGTCACCAAATCCAACAACTAAATACAATTCGATTCAGCCCCATTATAACGCAGAGTAGTTGACTGTTTAAAAAACGACAGTGTGTATATAAAACCCGTTCATCGCAACGAATAAAAAATTTATATGTTAAAAGATACAGATATTTATTGGCTCCATTAGCATGTTTATAATTCATAGATTCCCGTTCAACCACAGAATTATCACAACAACAAATTTCATATCCACGTGCATCAATATAAAGTGTGTAATAAGTTCTAAAAGCCAAAAATATCACCACTTGATCTCTACAAATTCCTATCTACTCCCTTCATCCACCAATCCCTGCTCGAGTTCACACACCATCCTCCAATACTTCCCACTCATATCTGAATAAATAGACATCATACCCCAACTTTTTTAACACATTTTTTCCTCCTTCCTTTCTTTTATTCTACTCTCCAAAATAATAAATTTTCGGAATTTTAATACCTTGTATAGTATATTATGTACTTGTTTGTACATCCTATATAACATCATCCTCTCTTTTCTCAACTTTCTGGCACAAACACATGCTTTAATGCTTCCATGCGCTAATAAAATCAACCAGACATGCTGTCATTCACACCTTTTAACCACAGGGAAGCTTCTTGAGTGCACCAAGTCACTTCTCATTTCCACCTTTATTTCCTATCACTGTATATCATATGAAACTCCAATCGACATAATAATATTAACAATAATAATTTCTTCTTCCACACGTCTTTACAATATAAGGCTGAAAGATTATTTTTTCTATAATTTATTTCTGTTTTAAGTCATTCTCTATCGAAATATATTTATATATAGATGTGCATAGTAGAAATTTTCATGTAAAATATCTACCACAGTCAATCCATACGCATTTCATTCCATTTATTTATTTAATTAATAAAATCTCTACGGGTACAAAAAACTGATTTTTGAATTATTACTGACCAGTCGTATAGTGTTCGTGAGTATACTTTCCATAAATAGAAAAGTAATGGTGGTCAGAGTATGTACGCTGTTATATTTTATGTTGGTATATTGGTGCATCGATTTCAAGGTTTCCTTTACCTTGCTCTTTAGGACTACCTTTCCCCATCCATACCTTTATGGATTTACATAATTCTTTTGGGGTTTATTAGAGCCATACAGAACTTGCTATACAGTTCCATAGTTTTATATTATTCACGATTTACTGCACGCCTAATCAAGAAGAATTCGCGATCATTTTAGTCAAATGAGAGATATAATATGTATGTACATATCCACGTGTATAAAAATGGTTCTTCACATGTATCTATCTAATTCAGAAGCTAAGGCGAAGTATACTCAACACATACACACAAATAGATAAAATAATCGTAGTACTACTACACATACATTTCAAAGATTTAAGGGAGCATGAGGAAGAAGAGCTGAAATCACGATTTGCAAATCTAATTATAGCTCGCAAGCAGGTAGCTCATACTCTCTACTCCAACAAGAACGCCATTTTGCTAAAAATACTCAAATCTCGTAACTAAAGAATATACACAAATACATCTATCCCCTCCACATAATTATGTAAATCCTTCTTTTAACCATTTAAAAAAACTGGTAGATTTTTTGAAGCCTTCATCCATCTGTAGTGTATATAGCTTGTGTGTGTACTCACGAGTCTACGTATGTATCTATTTACAAACGGCTTGGCTTGGAATAAATTATGCCAGCATGCAAGGAAGAATCCTCCTGCTGTGAATGTTTACCTCCCTAAAAAGTAAGCACTGTAGTAAAAGTAAGTAAGTAAGTAAGCGCTATGCAACCCGGACGTTACTACTAGTGGTGGTTTACTTGAGAGAGAGAGAGAGGTGGAGAAATTTACTTATTCTCACCCACTCCTACACTTTTTCCAAATAATAATAAATGCTTTTTGGCTCGTGAAAAGCTTCCTTGAAATGTATTTTCAATGCACTCAATATGCAGGTCAACTGATTTTTAGCAAATGAGAGAAAAAAATGAGCTGCATGCCAATTTACATGGAAAAAGTATGTACATACATATGAACATCAAAATATACAACATTAAGTCTGGATTCATTCGCGGAAGCACTGATTGACAATGAACAAAAATATATTATAATGCATCTCTGAATGGATTTCCCCACATAAGAAAAACACAGGATCACGTAACTTACTCAATAGAAGAACATACAAATATTTACTTACTCTACCATGAATTAATTCTACAAATTTACTATCTGTCTACAGAACATTCATTTTCAGGAAGGATATGCATTAAAGTTTTTCGTACATTCACCAAAACCGTACCAGTTCTTTTTGTAAAAAAAGCCACAGAATCTAATGACTTCTAATCAAAATACATCAAGCCATCTCTACATCATACTTCAATTTTGAAGCTAACTGATTTCTTTAAAAAAATTGCTGTTGAAGCATAAATTCATAATGATCCTGTGTACTACTTTTTGCTAAATAGTAACTGAGACTGACGCAGACTAAGTGGAAGAGGGAAACCAGGACTAAAAATTCTTGTTGTTAGCGCTATATATACATGCATGTAGTTAAGTTGCCTATTTCCATTGAATAGGGCCAATACCCAAGCGAAACAATGTGGTTACAACACCAGATTACATACAAAAACTAATGTATGAACAAACCTCTTCCAGCTCTAGCACTACACACACAGTAATATAAGTAGCCCAAGGAATTAATGCACAAACTTTTGATCATAATAATTAATATTATACCCACCTTGTCAGTTACATACAGTAGCTATAGCATTCATAAAGTTCGACCAAAACCAAAACTAATAAAATAAATGCCTTTTCCCTATTTAGTTACAATACAATGAAGCTCATACCAACTCTCTCTCTCTCTCTCTCTCGCTGTATTTTGCTTTAGTCGAATCTCAAATACACTCGGTTAAATTGCAGCAGCAGCGGCTCGTACATAGTAACACAGACCAGCGACGCAAACAGGCATAGCAAATGACACAAGAAAATACTAAATAGCCTAGCATTTTTCTCTCCCTGTTTTTCTTTCTCGTCTCAAAATTAATTCCACTTGATTGTGTACATAATCCAGCTACATTCTTTCCAATATGTATGTATATAAATAATACATAGCATATATATTCATAACTGTACGATCTCTCTGCTCCCATATACACACTGTATCTCTGCCATCATACACAACAAATTATGAACGAAAATTTCAGGGCTGTCCCTCTTCCTTTGTGGTACATTATGCACCGTAAGCCAAGAAGTAGTAGAACAAGACTTTTTTACTTAAAAGTCTATACTTACTTACAGCAGAAGAATAGATCCACCATACAGAGTTTTACTATTTTTAAGCTAAGATTTCTTTTATTTTTTTAACAACTACTCTTTTGAACAAAAAAATCCTCTCATACAAGTACCGTGGCGCTCAGTCTACGAGTCGGAAAGCATTCAAAAAAATTCAACGTCTGGGACGCAAAACATAGGATCGAAGGCTCACATTCAATGAACTGAATATAACAAAGCTTTTTCACCATCAGAATTCTTTTAGCCAATTTTCTGCTATGAAATACAGCACCTGCTGTATGTACTATCTACATAAATTATCCTTCCACATACACCACCACCTACAAATGCACAATAACAACAACTACAACTGAGAAATTCCTTGAGCCTGAAAATAATGGACTACCTGCACTACTACTCCTTTTTTTAATTTTTAACGTTACAATAGCTGCATTTATTCACTCACAGTAAATACTTTCCGTTTTCACATGTTTCACCATTTATAGAAGACTAATAACGCTGCGAAGATTTTGTTTCAAAAGAGCCGGAGAAAGCAATTAAAGCATTTAAAAATAAATCTCTACATTACGTCTCTATGTAAAATATCGTTGCGTACATACATACACACAATCCGTTTACACAAAAACAGGCGATTACAACTAGAGTGCAAGTCTAATAACATGTATATATATAAATTCACACAAGTACAGCTAAAGGAGGTGCAAAACTTACTACTTATTCAGATCCTATAGAAGAGATGATATAGTTAATATAGTAAATGAGCCTCATTTTCATTTGCCGCTACGACTACCCCGCACTTTACATATGTTCATATAATCTACTCTTAGACAGGCCAGGCCAGCTTTCAAATACAGCAAAATCACAGACTCATGGATATATAGTTATACATACCCACTGCACTGAATTTTGAGTAGAGTTACATAAGTATACGCACACATCCACATTAAACTGATGTAATACAATCCAGAAGGAATCCGTCTGGGTGAGAGGCATTAACTTATGCGACATTTACAGACTAACACACGGACCACTAACAATTGTGGTGAGGAAACAATATTTTAACTGCAGACGTTATACAGACATACTGTTTTTACAAACTGCACTCTCAATGTAAAACTGCAACTCATTTAGACCTACGCAAGGAGATATTCTTGAACTATACCACCACTACCATTAAAAAGTACTACACAAACTCCAGTCTAGCAGGCAGAGAAACGATCATACCCGTAGACAACAACAGTGTAGGAGATAATCACGTTTTTTACACCACCAAAATCTACATCTCTTGTATCATATTATCGGGTATACATTTTCACAGACAATCTCAAAAATACATGGTGGGAGAAAATCTCCGGCGAACTTGAACCTAGCTAATAACTTTTATCTTGTAATAACTAAGCAAATACATAGCCACGCAACCACGGCTAGTCAAAAAACACAGAATCCACTCGATACAAACCATCAACCCAAATCATTTCCAGTCTTTACTGCTACAATAATTTCTGCAGTAGTGTGAGAGTTATTGGTATATGACCATATAATTCTACTTGTGTGCATATTTAAATCATCACCATCTGCACATATAAATTAACCATGGTTAACACATGTAATCAATTTGAGTTCAACTTCAAAAGGATAAATTCAGGCTGAACTCGCAAATTTGAAAACCTAGCCAACAACATTTCTACATTTCATACTATAAAGTGTACTCCAGTGTATAATAGATCACTCCACAAAACTGCAAAGCCAAGATTCCAAAATATATTTTATATGTTGTTCGAAAAATCAAGATCAAGCTCCAAAACAGCATGGTGTATAAAGAAGCAGGAGGATGCTGAGTTCAATTAAACCTCAACAACATTTAGCATCCTATATAACTTGCATAACACAAAGTCATGCGTAAATGAGGGAGAATACCCTTTTAGCTCATTATTGGCGGTGTATAGGAAAATGGACGTCAAGAAGACAGAGAAAGCCACATTATCAGACGACAGGAAGGCGAAAGGCAGGGAACAAAATTAGCACTCCGCAATAACAAAACATTTCAACCATTATATATGTATACTTAGTATTTACTGCTCAACCCATGCAGCCAGAACCTACTTTTGGAACAAGCTTTTTATAACGCACACTATATAGTTTACAATACTTTTTCTTCCTTGTGCAAAAATTACATCCTATTCAAAGCTACATGGTTCTCCGGCATTGTTTACTTAAGTAGATGAATACATGCTTTCACGTGCAGTTCTCTTCTACTATCCAATCACCACATAGCAGAACGACTAATGCAAAAAACGTCTACCAGTTTGAATTATTATTTCAACGGACTCTTTCATTCCAACACATCCATTTTTTAAGAGCATTGTTTCCTTCTCATGCTACAATTAGGGAATTACATACAATATATTCACCAACACAGCCAAAAAGATAAAAAGCTATGCTAAAACATTAAAAATGAGAGTTGAGACGATGGAGTACATATACAGTGCAGTAGCAGAACTTTCAGTCTGTCGTCCCACTGCAACTCTCAACTATTTTTTAAATTTCAATTTGAACTATGTTAAGTCAGGGCAAACGCTCAGACACTAAAACCACTTAAATACACAAACAACTCTTTAAATTCCAATATGTCTCAAACTAGTCAGTCTCCCTGCCGAAAGAACTTTGCATATTACTTCTTTTTTTCAAAAAAGTTTCCTTGTACAACCTCATATGAAAATGTATGCATGTACAAATAAATAAAAAATACATATTTTCAGCCACGCAAATCTCTCATAATAATACAGTAAAACATTTTTACAGCCCTCTCTTATTTTATGTATAGCTTCTTATACTACTCTAAGGTATATGGAATGAACTGACTGGGCTAAAAACGACAACGCCCGTCTACCTATTTCTTAACCCAGAGTGTACAATGTGAAGTACGTTGTAGCAAATTTGATATGGCTGGTTTCTAATAAAATTCCCCCGCAGTAATTAAAAACCTTAATAGTTCCAACAAAATGAATATCTTCAATTATACCCAAATCTAACCGCGTAGGTACGAATTTAATCTTCTTTGTATGCAAAATGCGGCTTTACAAAATATATAGATACATAGAAATGTAGTGTGTAGTAGTCGTAATCATATCAGTAGCCGTACAATAATGCTATAACAACCTAGTTATACGCACACCTCAATGAAAATAATCTTGAGCCAAGGGTTGCAAGTTTCAAGGGAGTTAGTTACATATCTTTATATGTAGCATGATGATAATTGCTGATTTAATTACTTTCATGCAGCAATTATCTTAGTGAGATGTGTAAGTTGTACGTTATCCACAAACCAAAATATTTTCCCTCCTCAAAAACAAAAACTCTCTTGACACTCAAGGTCTCTCTGCTCTTTGGTGAGAAATTTAAGAAGATGGCAAAAGGACAATAATTTCTGCAGTCTAATGCACGTTATTGCATCAATCCTCTTTTACTAAAACAACAGCAAGCAGAACGCAACGTCTTCCAAGAAAATTGTAAACTACCTTGAGTGGCATTGAATGCAATAATAATACTTACATAAGTAGTAAGTACTAACTAGAAGCAGCACTTGCGCCAACTTACATTATTAGAACAAGGGACTCACTCACATACGCCAATGTCACTGCAGAAAATTTTTATGCATTATAAGAACACACACACACGTGTGTGCATAATTAAAGAAACATTTGAATTCTTAAAAATACATTAAAAGATTCAGAGAGTAGCATCATCCTTCCACTTTTCAATGTCAAATGGGATTGAAAATGCAGACATTCAAATGATTCGTAGCCGTTCTGCATGAAAGACATATCGTTTATGATGGAACAAGTGTTTATAGCAGCTCAAATATAAATATGCATGACGTATAGATATACTCCAATACCAAATAGTACATATCTACGTATCTACAAACGAAGAAACTTTCAAGAACTCGTGTACTTACCCGTTACAGTAGTACAGCTAATATAATGATTTCTTTTAGCATACACATAACAAATATAAATACATACTATGTTATATACACACACATAAATATATATATATCTACGTAATCCTTTTCTCCCTTTTACTCTACATGAACACAGGCATACTCCATACATTGATTTAAATGCCCTTCCAATAATTATAAGTTACATACGAGCTGAAAATACCAAGTGAGATGAAGTAAGAGTGAAAAATTGTCGAGAAAAAACGAGTTAAATTTTACGTTGCAACATTCCTTGCAAATTATCATTCCTAATATTCCTCACATCATATCAGCTCACCCTTCTAAACGAAAACAACAACAAAAGCAAAAAAACAGTAACATGAGTCAAGTTATCAAATCAACAGCTCAAAGAATTTTCATCTTGATCTTGATTGTCGTTTACTCACTACTAGCAGTAGCCATAAAATATTTCACTTCAAAATCCACGCTAGCTTCAACAACATATAAACAGGTACGGCATACAAGCAGGCACTGCACTATACTATCCACATCCACACTTACTTCTACCATGCCTGCGGTACTTACAAAAACTATATAGATACCCACCTCATGCATTCCATTTTGAATGGTGGAAAGGAGCGAATGCCTTGAAAGAACTGAATATTCAATGAAGTTGTGGTAATCACTAATCTTTACAAGTGGGCTAGAGAACCTAGCACCTTCTAAATCCATATTACTACTTACTACTACTACTAAGAATAATTCCATATAAAGTATTTAGCACAATTGCACCTGCAGACAGACAGACATGCAGAGAATCAGAATACGGAACAATATACACATGAAACGATACATAATACATACCCAATAACGATAACAATGCAGCTACCTACATAGCACCAACTTAAAGACAATTTAAAAATGCACGAATCCTCACGCGTGTCACAACAACTTGGCTCCTTATATTTACATCTGAGTCACATAGATACAGAGACACATATGTCCATGCAAATACTCAACCAAAAATCATGAGGGTTCACGTAAAGGTTACAAATGCAGAAGTTCAAGTACCACTTGTCTCTACTATTAAACTACAAACTCATCAACAAAATTTTATTGATCCATCTCAAACTCATACTTTGTTTTGCTGAAACCAAAAAAAGACATCAATTCGGAGTCAGGTAGTATAGAGTGTTAACTTAATATTCGATACTTACGAACTACATATTTATTCAGCAGACGAGGATCTTCATATTAACAGTATTACCAAGTGATTTACTTATAAGTAAATACAATTTGCAAACACAAATTATTCAGCCTTGAGATTTTCTCCTTTAAAAATTTTGATGACCATTACTAGTATGTACTATGTATATGGATACAAAAAGACTTCGTCACGATGCATATGCGAATGCTCCTTCCTTAACTCTATTTACTACTACAATGCAGAAGCATGTATACCTACACACAAATACGCCAATACATACAACTTTCCACGAATAAAAGGGGTTGAATTCAAACAAGGATTACACACAAGGATAATAATAATTAAAAGGATATCATGACATAACTCGCCGACTTACAAAAGCCAGACCCTGTCAACTTAATATGATCTTCAGAGTAAATGAATGAATGTGTATCTACATAAGTAAATATTTTAGTTTTCTACTTACTTCATACGTACAAGCAAATACATATTATATAAATACGTTCTATCGGAATAAGTACGCATATCCACAAGACGCAAAAAGAATGATAAAACTACGGAACCACCATTATAAATTGTTGACATCTGAGATCGTCCTTACATTGCATATACACCCAATTTCCTTGGCGCCATTCGTCCGGCAGGTGATATGGTTTTATATAACTTGGGATCGGCACAAAAATGCCACAATTATCTACTTCTGTCACATGATAACTTCGTACTAAGTACACTCGCATTCCGTCAATTTCAAACTCACTCCGCCACATATATATTCAAGATACAGACAGTGCTCATATATGCAGCCAACAAAACCACATACCGTAAATAATAAATATCAGGGTAATGTATCTTAGTGAAAACAGTCGTGTCGTAATAAATGGGACTTATTTATTTAAATATATACGCACATAGTATATTAAGTGGATAAAATAATAGTGCATACAGACCCTTCCCCTCTCTCACTCACTCCCTCCGTCATTTGGTGAATCAAATTATCAAATAGAAACATATGGATACTCACTCCAGGAAAAAAAATTCTTTCAAATATTTTTCCATTGTCTATACGAAAAAACAACAAAATTAATGTTGCTCAACCAACCGACGACATTATGTGCCTGTCTGTACATTATCGTTATTTATTTTGATACAATTTAGCCTACGTGCAAAATTTCCCACTTGGTATCTTGTGTCAATGGTTTATGGACCACAGATTGTGATAATACACAGGAGAACAATTTTAGTATAGTGATATCTAACAGAAAAAGATCCGCGACGGATTGCGGATAAAGCCAATACTAATTTTTATTACTGAAAATTATTTCATAATCCGGTATAATTAACACACTGTAAATTTTATTTAACAAGAACTACTTCACCAGTCTCATATTCTCCACTCAAGTTAAACACAAAATCTTAACTTCATCGTCATTCTATCCAAAACTATTAAATTCAGTTGTCCTGAACCATCAGTTACTTCAGTAACCAAAATATCTCCAAAACATTTTTCAACTGCATCAATTTGAAATCGTTACTTAATAAAAACATATATCTGTATAATCGATATCCTATCCATCGAAATAATTTACTAAAACATACATCAACTGATTCTAAACCTTTTGTTCCCTTAATTATAATTTCATTCAAGAACTCTCAAAGCAATTGCATGCACTAATCATACAGCTAAAATACAGCTTTAAATACATAACTAAATACAATACAAACACATACATTTGCTTAGCAGTGTATTCATACTAATTTACGTCAACCTATTCATAATAATTTACGTCAACTGAATAGGTATCCCCTTCACGAATCGAGCAGCACGTTGCCCGCCCGCTCTTACCGCAAAAAACGTGCACCATTCCTTTTTATGTTTCAATAATAATGGAAACAAATTTCACTGCAAAAACTCTCTGTACAAAGTGGGGTAGTATATTTGCTTTCCCCAACCAAAGCCACTACGTACATACTTTTCAAGTACAAGTAAAAACGTTTTAATATGGGAGAAGAGAAAACACGTCTGAAATGGCAAGTTGCCACATATGTTATTTTATTTTTCTGCTCCTTTTTAACTCCTGTTACTCCTGTAATAATTAACTCCACTATTCAAACATTGTACCTACTATGAGCAACAATTTGAGGTAACGTATGCACATGTTCACACAATACACAAGTCAGCTAACAATGTAATTATTTTTCCAAAATAACTTACCACATTTTCAACAGCCTAGCTTAACATGGTTTAAAATCCAGAAACAAAAATCTCGCTAATATTTGCACCACGTATCTTAGAAAACCTCAAAAAATTACTAAAATGTGTTCCATGCCTGCTTCTTATTGTTCGAATAAAATTCCAGAATTTGTCCACACATAAATAATTTAAAAACAAATGTTGAAAAGAACAAAAAGTGGCAATTAATTTTCCCTTGAATCAATCCAAATGAACATTACGCTCTACGTAAACCCTCTACAAATAGAAGTAGAATAACTTTTTAATAAGGACGTAACCTCCACTAAATTCCTGGGAATGTTTACCTTCTATCCTTGAATATGAAATCGCACAACGAAAGTATTTATTAGTTTACCCACTATCAGTGGTGGTAGCATGTCAATAATAATTTAAAATAATTAGAACATAACTCGTGCAGAATTTATAATATCCATGGTGCAAATTAAAGGCTTTGACCTGTTTTCTCTGTCTAAAAATTAAATAGCAATACACTTAAACCTCTCTTTGACTAACTCTTCTAAAAGTAATGCAAATAATTATTATTATTGCTGTAATAATTGTAAGAAGTTTCGTCAACTGCATACTCCAAAAACACAAATCGATATTCACCTCGTCTTGTGCCCTACAATTATTATCGTGGTAAACCCAAAATGAGACTTTTATAGTAATTCCATAATAAGGACTTCGAAAGTAAGGAGAAACATCAATAAAGAATATCACAGAATATCATAAACATATTTCATGCAATATTTTTAGATGGTCTTGGTATTTGAAATTGCATTTGGTATTATACAATATGTGTATATATATATAGCAGTAAAGGACAGCAACTTTGTTATAATGACGCTTCCTACGCAGTGTATACACGGCAGGCAGTGCACGGAGAAAATAAGCCGACAAATTCGTTTCTCACGGTTACAATATAAAACACAATTATATATACATACATACATATATTCATACAATTATTCTCTACGTCACTCGTCAACATAAATATCCCCGTCATCTCCCTACTACAACTACTGTGAATGTGAAGACTTATTAATGTCAATGTCTAATCCTTACTCTTGCCTCAAGAACTTGAGATTCTACACACATGCATGCACAAGGCACAAACAGCACAACCGTGAGAGACCAGAGAGAGGACAAGTACATGTAAACATTGCCAACATTCTTAATTAACCACATTACTTAAATATCTCATTCATAGACACCTTTTTCATCACTCAGTCAGCAGTGTAGTAGTATAGTTTAATAATTTTTTTCTGCAAAATTAATGTCAAAAGATTTTGTAAGCCCAAAAGAGAAGAATAGCAATGAATATCAAGAGAATAGTATAATCAAAACTCTTCTTGATGTGGGAAAATGCGCTAGTTTCAAGTTGAGTGGAACGTGGAAAACCACGACGACGGAGAAAGCCAACGCAGCAGAAGAAATACACCCACCAAAAACAACGAAGAAAATACTACAATGTACAGGAGAAACACGCAACGGAGAAAATATTACCTCAAACAACTCTCACAGTTTGAACAAGTTGAAGTTTATGAGATTCATACTAGTAGATACATACGTACATCCATAATATACTATTCTTCTCTATTCATAAAGAGTTTCCCACGGATACATCTTCTATAATGCATATTACACATGTGGGCTACTATACTACAATTCTGACTGGAGCACCCAAACAGAATTAATGGAAGTACAAAGAGCCTTACATTATAACATTATAAAAAAACTTTGTCTTTCCAACATTCCACACGACCTCTAAATATATTTTATATGTGCACCATACCATGCATATAATAATATCTAATTGAGACACAGCAGCATTTAAATGAGAAAGACTGAGCCTTCCAACTTAGTGAGATGGCAATGAATTGTAATAAAATAGCGTTCATGCAATTATGTAGTACGTACTAGTCCTACATAATCTGCTGTTCCAATGTTGTAAAACCCTCTTTAGTACTATATAAAACCTCAAATAAGATTCCAAGGGGTTTTATGACATAGATTTTTGGCTACCCCAATTCCCTAATACCAAGATTCCTGCAGTTCTTTCGTCCTTAGGTTTCTCGTTTCTCTCTATATCATATACAGTACGATACGTACAAGAAGTAGCTATTATAGTATTTACATTATATACTTACTACAATCAGCTGTACAAATTGATAAAATACATTATTCCTTGTACTGTACAGCCGTGCTGCTTATACACACATACTGAACTTAACAAAACCGCAACTATACTCAAGATGAAGCTGCCCAGGTTCGAACAAACAAAGCGATGACTGTTTTTCCTTCCCTCCCTGTCCACATACTCCCTATTTAAAATACACACATTATACCGTCACATTTTAACTAGAACATATGTGTATCTTCATCATCTTCAGCCAATTTTATGTGAGCCTTAACCTATTTGGAAAGAACTCGAGAAAATTGCTGCTACGCAGTTACTTCTGGTATAATTCTGCCAGAATATATAAGTAATTAATACTTATATCTTCTCAGGGTTAAACACTGAACAAGAAAAGAAAACAAGAATGTAAATACTACTTCTGCACTGAACGACCACCTAACTCAAGTTTACTTCCTCCCCACATACATACGACGATTCGACGTTCCTCTAAGTAAGTAAGAGAAGAGAAGGAGAGAAAGCTCCCGACGAAACCTTTCCTTCACCTTCAATCATTCAATTAGCCTACCACCAAGGACCCTATATCTGTATACATACACATCTGTATATTTGTTGAACTTCAAAAACATCTATGTAACTCCTTCCGTAAAGATAACCGCAACGCAAATTACCAAGCTGTCACCTTTGACATTTATAAGGGCCGAAATAAATTAGTTCTCTGGAAAGATCGAATCGAAAGTTATTTACTATCGCCTTTTCCTACACAAAAAGAAAAACACATTGACAATTATTTTTTATGCATTTTCAATACTAACCGCAAAAATTTATGGTAAATCGTTAAAATATCTACCACAATCACATATTGTCTCATTCGGCGCCAGTCGGCAAAAATAAACTGTGTGTATACAGTATATCAAGTGCTAGAAACATTCCAATTACGCAGGTTACACGAGTTATTATGCAATATTAAACGTATTTTTTGTCCCCATATTAGCTATTGATCGGGAAATTCTGGGAGTTCACTTTTGTTCAGAATGGTGATAAAACATTTAAGAATTTTATTTTCGTTATAGCTGAATGAATGAATATTAAAATATACTACCATTCCAAGGGTACATTCAATTTCTTATTCTTTAGCTGGAATTATAATGAGGTCGTAACAAATTCAAATTAAATACTTATCATGAGTACCATTTCTAAAAGAAAGCCTTAGATGTGTTCCTATTTATATGTCTACATAAATGCCAATAAGGCCTGCCTAAGCACACATGTACTATATACAAACATATAAAAATACAGAAATACACTCGTCTACATTTACGTACGAGTAGAGCATGTATGCACAAGCATATAAACACACAATTACATAAAAGCATTCTTAATAATTATCACTATTCCTCCTCTGCATTCCTTCCCTCCTTTTAAATTCTTCCAAATACATTCCATAATGCCACCAACCAATAACTCATTCAGGGAATAACTAATAGCGAATCTCCTTAGAAGAACACTCTACCACACACCACTTAACATAAAACTGGCATACATATATATGTTCTTCGGAGAAACACATTCAGCCAACAAGTGAATACTTTTACCGATTTCGTTAAATACAGGCATATTTTTTTGCATGCAATAACCTTTGTACTTCAACATTTACACATACATACATATACACAAGTAAGTATAATTTTAACAAATGCCAAAACAGTAAACAGAAAAAACCTTATATTTAGGAACATACCGTCGGGTAAAGTCCAAAAGGCGCTATGTACAGTAATCGCTTAAGCATGGTAGTACATGTTAAATCCCGTATAAGCGATTTTTGTATATAGCGCCTTTTGGACTTTACCCGACGATACATTAAATATATTTGTAAAAAGCTCTTTCCTCACAAATACTTTCAGTTGAGTACGGAATGTTATAACTTAAGTAGGAGTATGAAATGAGGACTGGGTACGAGTAAAAGCTCTAATTGAGGGGACCGAGACCGAGAAAGCCTCGAAGTTTTCTTTTCAAAAAAAACAATACACTACCTTGTTTGTCACGATGTTCTAACGTTATTAAAGTCTAATGTGGCAAACATATGGCACTACATAGACACAGATTACATAGTGGTTGTCTGTCATATACTGGATACATGTGGAATGAATCCAAACGTTGCACTGCTTTATTACATAGTCTGGTTCTTTGAGACTAAAAACAAATAAGTACAAGTAATGGCTAAGCACAAGTAGGACATATACTAGTAAACTACTATTAGTACCACTAATGGAAAAGTAACATGATATATTGCGAGGAGCCATCGGTCAGTTAAAAAATATCACATCCACGTGCGGAGCATCATAATGTAATCTGTTCACGATTTCTATATGAACAGCTTCATTTAATCTTATCAGATGTAGATGAAACTCAACATTTGTACTTCGAGGACGGGGTATGTTCAAGTGCTTACACAAATAAGCTCGAATTTTTTTAGAGGCAGTGGCAGTACGTAATGCCTACGTCTATTTTTTTAACCTAACTGTAGGGAATAACATTTTAACATCTGAAGACAAACACAACTAACTAAATAAATACGTTACACATATGCATCCAAGTATATTAGAATCACGAATTTTCTTCAGAGGGACTAGTGTACACAATATGCATACATAACAAATATGCAAAATTATATGCACACGCAGCGTGTTACACGCTGGGTCAACTACATTATAGGTTGTAGTATCTAATTATGTAACCATTTCAGCACATGTAGTTAGTTAGGTTTTGAAAATATCCATCAAACCTGTCATAAAACGCTAGCGATGAAAAACACAATAGCTCCCTATCATATTTACACAAGTTTGAGTAAGTTCAACCATTAGTATGCCGTAGTACGTACAAGTAGATGCACTTGTACATAATTGCTTTATTGAAACGCCTTACGTTTAAACCTATTGCAGTTCATCACATCCGTTTTTTGGCTGACGTCAGAGCAGAGCACTATGCCCGTAGACATTTATCCATTGAAATCTTTGAGCATAAAGTGATATATCTAAACATTTGTAGTTCTTACAACAATAACGTGTCGTTTTTAAGCCTTACAAAACAATGACAACATTCTGCAATAACTTCTCGAAGGTTAAAAAATAGTACATCGAAAAATCAGTCATGGAAAACAAACTTGGTCCCTTAAAGAAATATTCAACTACGCTACTCTTAGCGTTACGTTAGAAAGTATGTATATACATACATTTTAGGATAAGAAAATTTTAAGGAGGAGGAATATAACAGTAATTCAAGTGGAAGGTCTTAACAAAAGTAGCAAAAGCAAAGCATATTTAAAATAATAATCTTTCTTGTTAGAGAATAATGGAAATCAGGAAAAAAAACAATATGTAACCAAATTTTCCTTCTTCTAAATTTGTGGCAAGAAGGAAGGAAAAGGTAGGAAAAGTAAACTTAAATGAAAATGACTTACATATATTACCCTATTAGACTCTCTCAAAGGGATGACGATCCCGTGAAGAAATGTAATGATGCATACAGTAATAATAACCAACGAAAATTTCAGATTAAGATTAATGTTGCATTATCTTTAATCCTTGAACCTTTTCAAGTTTCTAATGACGTCAACCTAACTTGTTGTTGTTATTGTCCAATAAATTGTGTTTGCTCATTTTTTTCTTGTAACTATGCATATATGCACACATATATACACGTAAACACAGAGGAAAACTTCCACGAGCCTTATTGTACGTGCACGCGTGCTTTTCTAATAAACCGAAGCCACAACTGGAGAGACTTCACAAGAAACAATATTTCCAAGTAATGTTTTCCCATCACCAACCATTAACTCGCCAGCTCAATGAGCACGCGACATGACAAGCAATCTCAATATACTATAACTACTCCAAGAGACTGAGTATCAAGTCCTTACATAGTAAAATATAGTAAATTCGCATGCATAAGTATATTAAAATGGGCATACAGCCCAAAGACTCAAAATCTCAAGACTGTATACATAATAAACTCGAAAGAGAGGACATGACGATTAGTAAAGTAATTTATTCCTCTTTAAAAATTTAATTCTCTTCCTCAGAATTTGAAAAGGAGCACAAAGGCACAAGTAAATAGTCATCATTTTCACGCGTTATTTCCCTAACTGTATTTCACTGGAATTTTCAATGACGCTCTTGCTTATAACAAAACCAACATAAGGAGAGAGAGAGCAAGAGGGAGAAACCACCGACGAGGACGAAGCTGCTTCAACAGAATCACTTATTATCTGCATTCTACAAACATTTTACGGTCTCACTATCACCAGCACGGTCAATTATTCACAACATAATTCCATGTCATCTTCTTGTTAAAGTATTTAGGCATTTTTGAGATTTCCCCAGAAAAATAGAAGCATTTTTCAATAGAAAAATACTTAATAACGATTCATAATAATTTCGTTAAACTTGTATAGTACTTACTCTAAAAAAGCGATTTAGTTATGTTGCATTCAACCATATTATATACTGAAAATCCCATATCGCCAACTTCCAACAGCAGAATCACGTATTTAAACTGTTTACAGTTGTTAAATGTAAAATTGCCACCAAATGAAGTCTTTCGATACGAGACTTTTTTAAAGCAGTGTAGCCTAGCCTAGGACTTTATTTACATGTGATACATGATGTACTTGCCCCCGACCCCGACACATAGAATGATAACTTATGACTAAAATTACCCATGGCTTAAACACTATATAGTGTATATATCCTTCCAGTTTTTTCACAACACTATGACTTGCTGTTACGCTGTTGGCATCACTACAGGCAGAGAATGTGAAGGAAAAATTCCAACAGGAAAAAGGTATTCATTTTCAGGAGGTACAGTACAACTACTGCTGTGGAGAGGTAAGAAGTCATTAACTGCCTTAATTATTTATACTCAAACTGAACAAACGGTCTACTTTTCATATTTCTAACATCAAGATGAGATGCAGAGAAAACATGATCATGACAAGATGAGGAGTATCAATCAAATTGAGCCAAGGGAGTTATAATAATAACAACTTCTTTCCCTCCTCCTAAATGGTATGTATATTCCTTAAGTAAATCTAACCGTATTTTAGACATTCAAGTCAGTTTGATTACAAAATTATAAATACAGGCTGGGATGCTTAAATATGACCCCGGTATTACAATTAAACAGTCAATTTGCTGTCCAATTTTAAAAAAATTATTTGCAATACATGCACATTTCTTGGTAAATGTGCTTCTCTTGAGTATTTATGGAGGAAAATCCCAAATAATTAAACGCTGCACGGTTTTTTCCAAATAATACACAGGCATAATTATCCGTCACCTCATTTTCCCAGATAATTGCAAACGACCGGGAAGTTTACAGATAATAATATTGCTGCTGCTGCACCACAACGATCGTATATTTCACAAGTTCTTAAAATTAAGAGGATTAGAAATTTTATTCTTATTTTTTCATGTTAAATCATTTATTCTTCCATACAATACAACTTAAAGGAACTTGAACATACAGAAAGTAATAATAATAACATAAATCCCTGACTTTCCCAATACATTAAAGCATTATTGCTTCCTTCTCAGAGTGATTGTCTCTTTTACCTCCTCACGTATGGAACACGTGAAGGAATTTCTCATCACCGTCGGCGAGGCAAATTATAACAAACGAAGTTAACTCAACCCACATTTAATAATATAATTATTCCCTGTATATAGAATACTTGAGACTCTGTGTACCTTAATTGATTGTTACAACACTAATTAAGCTCATTCACAGTGACAATTATCCGGCTTAGCTCATACAAATGTTATCCATCAATCTGCTACTAAAAACCGGAATAAATTGTTTGCGTCAATGAAATTTGATGAGGAAATTGAGATGTTTTATGTACAATAACCCAGGATTAGGCTAAAGGCAATGTTACACGCTTTTAAGGCGTGTTCAACATGCTCAAGTTCAAGTAAAATAAATGCGACAAATATGTAGCTACATGCACACAAGAGTGCCTATACCAAGTCAATGTCAGTTGCGAGTTGTACAATTATTATGATTTCTTTGATTTGCGAAATTAACAATTATTCGAGAACCTTCCTCATTTGTACCTGCAGTTGACCAACTCAAATATACAATGTACATGCTCACTTCCATGCTCTGGGAGTTAAAATCAGACTAGACCACTTTTACCACATTCACCACAATTTCTAGTGGTATTACAGTCGTACACAGAAATATAAATGTTGCCTTGGAGTTCTGCGTATGAGTATAATCATACTCCAGAAATTAATTGAAGGTATCGAGACTCGTCCTACCTCATATCCAATCACAGTTGGGGATTGAACAAACACCCTATCAGGTTTATTTTTACATTCTCCACTAAACATCTTCAACAATCAATCCCTTTTATGTATCAATGAAACCGCGGATGGTTGGAAGGCTATTCCAAACTAAAACTACCATTTGTCAAGGTGAGCGCAGAAGTGGTGCAACAGATAAGAATTTAATCACCAAGCACACTTCTTTAAAAAAAAAATTTTAAACTCACAAACAAATCCAAAATCTGCTTATTATTTGTTACGACAAGGGGAATCCCAAACCAAATAACAATTAAATGGTAAGAAACCCCCAAGTGATCCAAAATATTCACTATATAACGTGCTTCTATACAAAGTAAAAAGGACTCATCTAACTATTCCTTACAATACTATCCAACAAGAAAAACATAATTAAAAACACAACGCCTACAAATGTTTAGATGATGCGTTTTACTCCAACTGAGTGTCAACTTTAAAAATAAACATTACATTATTACATGAATTTTAAACTACATATTATCTAATCTGCCCATCGATTCCCATTAATTAGGTCAGGTAAAATCTTTTATGGTAACATAAATCCCATTCCTTCATTCGAGTAAGGAAATTACATCGTACATAATAATAATGCATAATTATTATTCTCTTCATTATACTCTCCTAATTCTTACCTCCCACAATTCATCCCAACAGAATACCATGGCTAATAAATTACCCACCCCAAGTTCACAACACTGATTTTAGGTGTTCCAATAGCTATAATTAGTCCATATTATTTTATATACATCACTACTTAACATTACCTAACTACCTAGCACAACAAAATAAAATATTTGCACTCATTCATTTGCTCATAGTATAAAAATGCTAATTTTTATTCGATTCACCATGGAGGTCGTGGATGCAAAAAATAGAAATTGAGCTAGAGCTACACCTCACAAACATGTATGATCATACGCAAGCAATACAGGACTTCCCAATTCAGTTAGAGGCGTGTAGTGAGTACTTATGTGAATGTTTTTGACATCCCACAAAAAAACAAATAAGTAATTAACAGCATTCACTGCTTAAAAAACTGGAAGTTATTTATTATTGTGGGGCTCATATACTTGTACGGGAACTGCTGCAGCAGCGGCAAGAAACAACAATGATAGTAAGTAACAACAACAATAATAATTGCAATTTGCAACTTCCATGAAGATACAAAAATCCTTCTCCATTACGAATCTTTAATGATCAACTTGAACCTCCGTATAATCGTATTTATAAGAACTTTCAGGCCCATACATGTAATCAGGAAAAAGCTGAATGCAAGCTGCAGTTAATTACCATTAAATTCCAGCATACATAAAAGATTTAAATATGGATACAAACAAAAACTGCATACGCGGAAGGTGTTGTGTATCGTAACTTCACTAGTATTATAACCAGTTCACACGCAAAAAATGCTTCATTACCATTATAAACTATAATAATACATATGAAGTACTATGCTTTCACAAATATGTTCTCACGTTAGGTGTACATACATCCTCCTTGCGGTATATTATGCATGCATACAAAATGTATACACCTCTTATACAAAAAAATGTTTTACTCCGCACAGTTAGTTTGCACATTAAGTGTAGAAATCCACACGTCCAGTTACAGTAAAGAATTGGCCGAATTTAAATAACAAAATACACAATATACTTTTAAAACTTAAAATCCATGGTGTATCATGTATGTACTGTATTACGTTTGCAAAGATCAACTAACTAAAACACAGTTATGCATACACTCAATCCTACCCAAGAATGCAACCACTCAACGAAAATGATAGGAGAGCCTTTTGAATGAAGTACTTGCTGTGAATACGATCTACAATAACTGGGGAAAAAATCATTACCCTGACGTCAATGGACCGTCACCCTGGCATCAATATATCATTGGCCATAAAATACGCCCAAAAATCACCAAGTAAGCATTTTCCCCTTCCAAAGAAATAGAGTTAGTGCAAATAATTCCTTATTATTATTATTATTATTAGACATAAAAAGTGGGGTTTATACTCCGATTCATACCCGAAGGTCTAACAGAGTTGTCAACCATCTTAAGCCTTTGTTCAAGTCTGTTACAAAGTTTCAATGATTAACCCTTTATTATTAGACATACAAACATACAATTCGCAAGCAATCCAGTCTTCAGTCTAGCAAAATCGCCCAAATCACCAACTTTTTTAAATACAATTCTTGTCAAATACCCGCCGAATTTTTAAAAACCGGATACAACAATCAACTATCTAATCAAACAATATAAATTGTATATGCAGTATTCCCTAATCCCGTTCACAAGGAATAATCATTTACAAAATATGTGAATATGTATGAGCTATGTGCACGTGCGAAAAAACGAGCGACTCGCCCAACATCCAAAGTCAATAGACTTGTCGAGGATTTTTTTTTCATATTTTGTTTTTTATATATTTCGCCTCCTGATAACTTACCAACTAAAATATAATACAATCCAAAGTGCAAAGGAGTTATATACACATCAATATGGAATACTTGGCTATATAGCCAAGTCAAACATGCAAAAAACTAATGCTACAATAGTAGTCACTAAACAACATGCTTATTTTTACTATACATACATGCGGGTACACACTCTACAAGATAAAAAAACTTTACAATTAACTGTTACACTTCTCCAATTCAACCATATATTAATAACAAGAATAAGTGAGGGAGAGAGTCTCTCTGAAAGGCTTCACAGCTTTTACTACATCGACACAGCCAAGTCTATCGCTCCCATACTCTCAATTCAAATTCAAGCCACGAACATTTTTTAATCCTATATTTTTGTCATGTCCGTCAGAGACGAGTTTAAGGAGCGAGATTCCTACCCTTCTCTACAAATAATATAATATGACTAATATGTGAAACATAATATCCTAGTCAATCTTTCTCATTGTAAGACTGAAAACTCACGACTGTCAAGTCATAAAGGTACTTCACGTTTAGAAGCATCTAGGGCATTTTGTCATCTTAACGGATGTTATCAAAAAATATGGACATTAAATCAAAAATCTTCCAACAACCTAATCATCGTCTCTCTCTAGATTTAATTCTGGGAAGCAACGCTCTCTTCACTACACAAACTTTGTATACTTTTTATACAATAGTATCATGAGTTACGCACAGAAATTTCCTATTTTATTTTCTCACTTATCCCACCCATTCACTTCTTTCTCCTTTGTAGTAATAAAGAAAGCTTGTAAAACAAAAACTAAAAACATCATGTACATACATACATCCAAGATTTCCCTGCGAGCATAGATCTCTTCAAAAATGAGATGACACATACGTACACACACACACCTAAATGAAACCCCTAAAATCAATCATGCAAACTAGTCAAAAACCTTTTGTACAATAGAAAATTGTACACACATTTCACCGGTATTTTTCCTTCCACTTTCAAATTAAACACATGCTTCTGGCTATGTATATAAAGGCGAATTTAGAAACGAATTTACCTAACAGGTAAATACACATTAGGACCTAGTTAGGTTTAAAATTGAGAACTAAGGATACTATCTGTACATAAAAAGTCATTCATTCTAGAGTCTTTTGCATGCGGAATTCGATCATGCTTGTTTTTTTTATCTCAACTTCTCCAATATCAGTGCAGGCAGACAACGAGACAACTAGATCGGAAAATATCCAGTACATATTACAATGACATTGAAAGACAGCTCTGCATATCCAGTGACATAAGAAAGCCTCGGTCGATTTTATAAAATATATATTATTAGTAGATCCATACAATAATAAAAGAATAATATGCCCACTGTCGATGGTGATGACCTACACAGGGTAAAATTTGAATACATAATGTGCATTTAGTTTTTAACATCTAATAAAAGACCAGACCACCAGACTAGAAAATAGCATAATAGTGACTACAAGACGACGAGCATTAAAAATGAGAATTTAGTGCATGTCATACAAGTAGATGTTAACTTGACTCTATTCCTTCTTCAAGACGATTCTTGATTTTCTTTTGTATATTTATACATATATGTATAAATATATATACCTATATATATATGCACTCAAATCTACTTATATACCCTACATGTACAGTCCAATAAAACATCTAGAATTGCAAGAGACCTCGCAGAATACATTTCCTTTCCTGTCAACCAACTGACTTGATCTATCCCTACAGCCCACCAGTATATTACAGCAACTATGTCATACATTATTATGAGTGAGCTCAGCAGTCGAAGATAACATGCATGCGAACAACAAGAAAAACTCGAGCTTTAAAAGATTTAGATTGGAAAAGATTTTTTCACAAAGAAATGCCGCATTGTCTCAAGGACCCTGTATACCGACATGTACCTATAGTTCCGTGTAAACTGTCAATTGTTCAAGCTTACACTTCTTGAAACATGCTTTCAAACACAAATATGAATACTTAAATTCATATATACACGCACGTACTCATCTGTCCTTTACTTGATTCAGTTATACATATAGGTGTGGATGAGTTTGAAGTGCATTCAAGTACAGAGTGGGATCAACCTCAACTTAAACATCTATACAGAGAGTAGTAATCCCCTACCCCTTCCTATAACTTTTAATATTGACAGTTGCCATCGAACTCTCCTACTATCTAATACTACATACGTTGATGCTCTGTCAGTGAAGATTTTTGCTCAAGTCAGCATACACACGGACTTTCCCGTCCTACCCACTTCTTTATGCCACAGAGAATAAAACTTCAACAAGAGTCACTCTTCTTCTTAAAGATCAGCAATAAGTACAAGCAAATAAATATTAACCTTAAATGCACTAGGCAAAATTTTACATCAAGGAAATACATACGTATTCACATTCTTTATTGGATTCCAGTGTACAAGAAGAAAACATTTTTATAATAGTAATTCAAGTATTTGACTAACATGAACACAATGACTTCACAGTTCATATACGAGAGGTAGATATACTATGCTAAAAGTTACTGCACAAAAAGATAAGCTTGGAAAAGGCCCTTTTTTACGCCTGGCTCCAATAGTGTGATTTTCTTTCCAAGGACTGTTCACTTTGAAATACACACATATAGCACTTACTTATACTTTCATATGCAATTTCACATGGATTCACTTATGTCGAAATAAACTAAATAGGGCCAAATTAGGTAACTCTACTCAAGAGAATTCTGTCACACGAATACAGAACCGAACCACACATACAATAGCAGATAGCAGACCAGCCTACATACATGCATACATACCACCACAGAGCGACATTTCTGAGAACTCATAAAAAGTTGACCTATTATCGCAGAGTAGGTAGCACATACAACAGAATCTAGTTTAAAAAACTACATTTCATAAAAGTCTCACCAAGAATTCCAAGAAATAAACCCTAGAAATTCCTATAATATCCTACTACAACCAGCTTTATGCCCTCTGTCTTCATTACAATACTGTATGTCCACAGAAATTATAAACTTGATCCCTCCTAAATACGCTTGCTTGAAAATAAAACTTACACACAAACTGGCTACTACCTCAAATCAAACTTGGTTCAATTTCAATTGCGGTCATTTAAAAATCGGTATAGTGCCAGTCACATCTATCCAATAAAGACGTACATACATAACTATAATAAACCTAACCTAATCTAACTTGTTACTTTTGTCAACAATCCACCATGATTAGGATTTACGACATCATTAGGTAGGCAGCATAAAAGCACGATAGTACTTACCACCGTACAGATTGAAATAGGCGTGAAATTTTCAACTGCGAAAAACTTTCTTGTGTACTTATACTTTCAGACGAAACAAATAATCCTTTCTTTGGACTCCATTTTAAAAGATTGAAAAATCTACCTGAACCTCTACACATAACTTCTTGTTGGAATGAAAGAATGAATTGTTGACCGATCAATGTGCAATACAACATGTACTTCGTGTAAACACAAACTTTCCGTACATACACAATACATAACTACCATAAAACCAAATGTTTTATCATTTAATTGAAAAAAGTAAAACATTTAGCACAAATAGTTACTCATGTACCTACAGGGTAGATCTTTAATAATTATTACTACAGAGTCCTAAAACTTTATTATTATCTGCAGCATTTAAATACATCATATCTACAACTAAGAAGTCGAAACCAATTCACACTCGGACTGCGTAATTTTTTTTCTCTCCCACCCCCCCCCCTCTCTCTCTACCTCCCCGTTCTATATAATAATACATTCCTCATTTATTACATTATTATCAACAGTATTAATTACTAAAACTTATCAAATGGTAAATATATATACATACGAAACCATTTGCATTCCTCCGTTTTAACCCTTTTAACTACGTCTCGCCTCAATCTCTGATAACCATATACTGTTATATACTATTTTAGAACAGCAGTTACGATGTTACGAAGAACCATAAGCTGATCAATGTGACTAAACCATTCCCGTCGTGGTCATCCAGCACCAGTAGTACATAGAGATCATAAATAGGAATTTGAAATGTAGTTGTAATTAACAGAAACTTATTTTGATTAGGTTCACATTCATCATATGTAAACTAACTGTCAGAGAATTATCCTTTGACTCCATACGTTTCTAATATGTACTTCATAAGAATCATTACTAAAAACACGAGGACAACAACAATTCTGTACTAATACAGTTAAGCTTTTAAAAGTATTCCGAATCAATGTAGTATGCACTAGATATAATAATTGGTACTTCATTCCGACGCTTATGTTCCACATACTATATGTCTTGTATACTTGCGAAAATATCAATTCAAGTATTTTTACAAGTCTCTCACTTAATCTCCTCTGTCTCGGTCTCTCGTGAACGCAATCCAATGAATGATCATTGACAGAAAGAGCTTAAACATGAGGAGCCCTATGAGCACACTCTTCTTCTGTCAATGGACTGAAGTACACAATATTATTACGATTTCGTAAATGAATAAAATACGCAGTAGGCACTATTTCATCATTCAAATTTCTGTTAGCTCTAATATGAAATTCCAAACAAATTTCGTAAAAAAATTATCTGATCACATTATTTATTATTTACTGAATATGAACCTTGTCTTTGAATCCATTTACGTAACCAACAATAATTTTAATTTCAGCAATAAGGCCAATCATGTGATGGCTGATATCATATAGATGTTACCCCTGTATCCCTGTCTGATGCGGTACATACACAACAGGAATACTATGTACATCGCACGTACTGCTATGTACATTGTACATGTACTCTTCCTAACTCTGGAGGAAAATACGAAGTAAACACGGTAATAATCAAGGTACTGAAATGTAAACAAACTTCAGCTTAACAGTTTAAGTATGTTTTAATTTATATTTTCACCAAAACTGCAGCGAAGCATTACCTGCATCAGCTCCAAAGTGACTGTGAGTAGTACTCGCGGACATGTAGATATGAAATAATAATTGAAATCGTAAAAAGCCGACTTCGAAATAATTTCTATAAAAAACCTTTTAATCCTTTAATACATGATGGGTAATTTGATTCAAATAATGATGTCAAGCCGCAAAAGTAATCATAAATCCATATGTTGTATTTTCTATTAATTAACTTCAGACTAACAATAAATTACTGCATATATTTGTTACATAGTATATAGCGAAAAATCAAAAACTAATTTATGAAAGTCCCATAGGCCATAGACTTCGCCGAAATAACCACGCACACACATTTTTCTATTCTGACGAGGAAAAGGGTTCGAGTGTTTTATCTGTTTATCTACTTGTCGATTAAAGCTACAAAAGTAAGCATACAAAAACATGATAATTATATAGTTAAAGGTAGTATTACAATGTATAATTCCCGTGGCTTAGCCAATGTATTTAAACCACAACGGTGTATGTGTACACCTCTGCCCATACAAAATTTCTGGAAAATTAAAAATGAAGTGTCCAATAACGTTCAGTTTTGCTTTTACACACGCAGACATAACGACATCAGGTTGTAAATGTACCCGTAAAGCGGCCTATCAGGAAAGCATTTAGATCGACCAACCCTACAAAAACATTACAATACTAAGAACTGACAACACAACAACGGTAATAAATCAGTTATGGTATATACATACACGCAGCTTGACACTACAGATACCACTCATACATAAATACTACTTGCTGGTACTGGGTGAATTCCCCTTTATCAAATTATAACTACTAAGAACAGGACAGATCCTATAGATCCCCATCATAATGAACATCTCGTTCCAAACCTCCGGTTCAAAGTAATTACCACGATTCATTTGTGAATTATGAGCTCACTATTACACATCCACTTCCTGCCTCTGTTTACTTAAGACTTGCATTTAGCATATCACTTAAACACATTCTGCACAAAATTTAAAACATATATTATCCTCCCTCACTGTAGAATAATCAACCACTAAAATTATTCTTCGAATTTTGTATAATAATATTTTTAAATACTGTGGTGTACACTGTTGGTGATGAGTAAGTGCTTAGGAAGCTAATGCTCAGTAAAACTCGAAAACAATATTAACATTGAAATGAAAACATCATTAATATCATGTTTAAAAGAAGGAAAACACGGGATGATATATCTGTCTGTATCTGTATCGAATGGATGATATATACATTCAATAACTCGATGTTCGTTAAAACTGAGCTCGCATATTTAGAATCCATGTCAATATGTATATATTTCCATATAATTTGTCAAGCACTCCTTAATAGTATGTATTTCACCCTCATGTTTTCTCGCATACATGGAAAGTAATAATAATTCTCAACTGACATGAACCGATTGTTATGATGACATTTTATCTTTCAACATATGAGTTGAATGTTCCTCCGACCTGTTCCCCGTCTTCGACCTTCTTTCCTCAAACTCGCAAAATACACATAGATATATGTATTTACAATTATATGTATAGGTATAGGATATTTTTATGTGCCTCTATATGGAGTGGAGCAAGTTGAATTCATCAAGTAATATGAATACCTTGTTTTCTTTCCGATGTTATTGAAACCTAACCGTCACTCGGTGGCAAAAACAACCTGTTTACATAGGTTTGCTGAAAAAGTGGTGTGGTAGTCAGTTAGAACTCAAGTAAGTGCCTAAAATAGTTGAGATCTTACTGCATGAGCATATACATAAGAAGCAAATACAACAACCAACTTTTATATTAAACAACGTATTCACATATAAATACATAGATATATATATATATATATATTATAGATGCACGCCTATGTTCTCTGCCTGTATTCACCAGCCAGTAAAAAATGATATGATTACATAAGAAAAACCACATAAGTTGAAGTTATTAAAAAATAATGGTACCAAACTCCCGTTTCTTTCCCAACAACAACGTCAACACAGAGTGAGAGGGAATAAGAGAGAGATGGAATAAAATAAGCCACAAAAGCAGTATGGCAAAAACAAATTGAGAATATCTCGGAAAACATTTTATGTCAACAACAAAGACGAAAAGCTTGCCCAGCCTACTTTTTATTTCTTATAGGCAGTATGTCTCAACGTCACAAATATTATTTATCCATGTAGACGAGATTCAGTGACAAACACCATTATCAGCATTTAAATAGCATTTCCCATGGTATGCACATAACATCATCAATGATTATTCTTGGTAAATTTGTAATGTATATACGCCACCATTATGTTCACGTTATTTCACATCTTACTATTTTTCCATCTCAAACCTTCCTACACACTTCTCATTTATTGGAGAGGGTACACGAACTACCACGTACTTAACTTAACAATACATATGTGGAACGTCATAAAGATGTTGACTGGTTTGATCATTTCCTATTCCTACAATAAGTGTCGGTGTCGGTGCGTACATACAAAAATTAATATCATAAATATATTCCTGTAATTTTGCCAACGATGAGCCAGACGTAGTAAGAGTAAAAAATAAATTTTCAGAAAGAGATCTCGTTAACCCTTCCCCCCTGTACAACTACTCATCCTACTATACAAATCTTCCTGTACTCTGCACTCACTTCATTATTGCAAGATAGGCCTCACCAAGAAGTAGTACACATATAAATGCTAAATTACAATTACAAACGAACTGACTCTCCCGTATAGTAAACAACCTATGCATAAAATCCTCATTTTTTTTATCAATTTCCAATCTTATATCAAAATTGAACCCTCATCAGTGCAATAACAAAAACAAGGCAACAAGGAAAGTTGAGAGAACTCGAAGATAAAGTGAATGGCATCAAGTAATGACCTAGAGATTACATCAGTCATGCTTTTGCAGACAAACAACATCGTTATCCTCTAGAAGTTCCTACCACCAGCAGTGTAGTAGGAGTAGAAGTTACTAAGTTACTTTTATCACCACCTTTCCTTGTTCCATGGCTGGAGTTGGTCCATAAATACCATTATCCCGACAACAAGTTTTACAATCACAGAAGTAGCCAGAAAATATCTTTTCTCAATATACGCGTAAAAGATTCCTCCTTCCACACTGCTTACAAGCTGCTTCCTTGCTTACAACGCAACGTAGAAAAAAATACAACAACTCTCCAAAATTCCACTCACACGAAACACAATTTAAATTATAACACGACCTAAGTACCAGCCGAAGGTTTCATAAGCGATAGCGGTAAATACTCAAACAATCAGAGAAAGAAAAAGGCTGCTTTCTTTAACTTTTCCTGAACACAGCAGATAAACAGGGTGGATATTATAAGCAAAAAATAACTTACATGGACACAAAGTAAGTCCTAATTTATGTGAAGAAGATGCCAAAAGTCATTTATAATTGAAAGAAACGAGACCCAACAATCAAAGGAGGAGAAAGAATGAGATTTAGGCCTAGGGACAGCCATGTATAGAAAGGAGAGGTCGCAGCAACAACGAAAAAATAGGACCAAACAAACAATCATAATAAAGCGAAAAACAACTCTCGGTCACGCTGGTAGAGCTGCTTCACCAGAAATGTGCTCCCGTACCTGTGTACACACATGTTTTATCCCTCCAAATTTTTTCGGTCTTTTCTCAGTTCTTTATCCTGTTCTTTCAAACAATCACCTGCCTTAAGTTTTTGTGCTAGCGCAGTACTGAATAAGAAACTGAAAAGATTCAAAGACCGTTTATTCTCTCATTCACCCTCCGCTCATTCTCCCATTTACCCTTGTTCTCTACCTCTCTCTCTCTCTCTCTCTTTCTCAGCGTCCTTTTCTCACACACAATCAGCTCAATTGCTCTAAATTTTCACCTTTCTTTGCACCTGAATACATACATAACATGGGTTCCTCCTAAGAACAAGATCATATAAAACTACCTGGATTCAAGGAATTCTGCGTATAAAGGTACAAAACCCAATACTCTAGCGGATATGAGAAGATGAGAACAAGATATGCATCATTTTCAACAGTCTAAGAATGTATGCACCACACAGATATAAGAGAAAAGAATGCTGCACTTTCATACATATCGTTTGGTACATCTTGTTTGTTTCTGTCCTTGTGCATGGACAACGAACTTCCAGAGAGAAGCAGACTACTACGCAGAGGCTCACTAGTCTTATGGTTAACTACAGCTTAAATAAGTAAGGAGTAAATATTCCTCTCCTCAAGATAATAGAAATAGAAGACGAGTGTTAAGGTAAGCTGAGGGAGAATATGACAGAAGCGAGGAAGCAGAAAAAAATGTGCACACATATTAAAGCAGCAACAACAACAACAAAATTCAACTAACAAGACCTCAAAAAGGATAAGGATGAAGATCCAAGGGAAATGAAAAACAGCCTTTTCCCACACGGATAAAACAAGGTATCTAACCTCACTTAGTTTGGAACGCACAGAATGGCTCAATTTAAAATGCCTACAGCATCACTATGCATGCATATTCTGCATAGGTATACATATTATACATAAACATCTGCACAACCAATATATTCAGATCAAAATACACGCAGTGCCCATGGATACTGTAACATTGCAACGCTAAAATATACTTACTACGTTACTACCACAAAGTTTACTAAAAATAATATGATTAAAGTGCGCACAATAAAGACGAGATGCATAGCGTTCAGTATGTAATTTTCTTCCGAGTCGAATGCTCGATGTACCTAGGTTTTTCTCTATCAGCTCCAATACAGCCACGTGTAATATAAAGTTCACATCTGCTTCTTTGCCCCCAAAATATCAATGCTTTTAAACACATACATATATACTACATCATAAAAGCAATTTTATAAGCTGGATTTCTCACACCATTTATAATAGCAGTATTCTGCGTAGTACGTGCGACTGCTTCAATACCTAAATCCATGTATTTGGATATAAAAGACATTTTCTGAACATACAAAAATCTGGCTTCATGCACTTGCACTAGAGGTGCTCTTATTGTTAGCACCCAAACCCCTTTAGTTTGACCGAGTGCATGACCTAAAGCTGAGTAAATAAAGGTGTTGGGCTTTTCATTCCCAGGATGGTTTCACCATACATTTACACGCTATGTACATACTACAAAAAAACGAAAAATGTTAGTATGTGAACATGCATGATCAATGGATAGCACAAAAAATAATACACTGTTTGTTGGATATATATAAAATATAAAAGTAAGCCTCCGATATTTTAATTTTACCTTCATCATTGAGCAGAAGCAGAGCTCTTGCTCGTCCTTTGTTGTTAGTACAATACTAATAATCTCATATTCGCATTTATAGTGGCTACTCATACCCACCACAACATACGTTTTATATAATATGGCCTAAAACAGTACAAGGAAATAGGTAAAATCTTCTAAGACTGCATGTATAGACAAAAACAATATAACTACACCTTAATACTATACCTGAATGTTTGCTGTAATTACCTATAGGAATGTACGAGAACCTTCCCTCATTATTTTGTTTTGCACTTGAAACATTCCATTGAACACACAACAAACGCAATGTGAGGTGTATAGTCGTAGAGGACTAGGAGCAGCCGTCAGCTCCGACCGGCTATAAGCTAACGTCATATATTTGCCTACACCAGTGAAGAAAACGTTTCGCCAGTATAAGTAGACACATATAAAAATAATGGTTTTTTATACTTCAATTTAAGAATAGTAGTATATAGTGAAAATGCTTTACTGCTATATCAACAGTTGCAAAACTATAGAAGCAAAAGTAACTTGACATTGTATCGTACACAGCCGCAAGCACTTTAATCTCTATATTACAGAACAGAGCAAAAATTCTTCTTTACGAGAATCTACCAATGCAAAAAGTTACCTTCCCCAACGTCTCGCGTTTTGTATCCTCCTTCATTCAAATAGCCTACCTCGCATGCAAGTATTATGTACTACAGCATATAAATGGTTTTTTTAGCATGAAAAGGTAGAACGAGTTGTATAGCCGTTCAACTACACAGGAATGTATAATAAAAACAAAACAACAACAACAATAAGTATATAGTATGCTTGCTAGTTAAGCTTCCTCACTATATTTTTCGTCCCTACCAAAATATATCACACGTCATAATATTGCAAACTTTATATTACAATCACATGCTCATCCCATGAGTGTGCTCTGCATCCCTCGTTCCTTCAAACGATGTTTTCCCGTCCACTCTCCTCACCCATCGTTAGAAAATAAAATAGTTACGTCAAATTTATAGTGGTAACGTATAATATATGCATATACCTATGCAATATAAACTAAAGATGAAATTACGCTTAAGCCATCTCCATCTATACAGCAGAGTGTGCCCAGCCCTCCATATAAGAGGACACCACAATCCTAAAAGTTCCAAACAACTGACTCAACTGACAATGAGTATAATGTATGTACTTAGATATACACTTATTGGAGCTAAAAAACAGGCAATTTACAACGCAGTCCAGTATTGACTATATGCACAGCTATCAATGCTCATGCCGTCATCCAAATTCCCAGAACTGAAACATGAACTCAATGCTCAATGCAAAACTTGAGACAACGTCCACAATCGACCCTCAGGGATGACGTCGACATGGATGACTCTTAGTTTCTTTAGCATCCGCGCCATTTCCCACTCACAACAATTCTCAGTAAAATACTTCACTCACATCAGGATTATTAGTGATGCACTTGCGGCAAGTACGTATATTACGAAGGTAAATATTGCAAAAACTTAAGCAGCAGCAAGTGAGTGAGTGTAGAGGGAATCTCTTTCACTTATAGCTAAAACGTATAATATAAGGATGTGACGATGTGAGACTGAAGTGAGCGAGTAAAAACTACATAGAGGTACAATTTAAAAGGTAAATAATAATTACACTCTCATTTCCTCGCTGTTATTCACAATCTACACAATTACTATCTACCTCAAGATCTATTCAGGAGTAAACAAAACCATACTCCATGTTTTCATAGTCCATATACGATATACATAAGCATGTCAATACAAGGCTACAAACGTTTTCGCACATTCATCCAAGAGTACCTTTCGTGAAACAAGCTGAAATGGTTGAGTCATTTTTTTTCTCGGAAAAATGAAATTCATAATTTACTAATATAATCTCTTCTTATTACCTTTCAAGGTATTTTCAAAACGACGCCGTAGGAAAATCAACAGTAGAGAAAATCAAGTGAGAGATGCTAACAAGATATAACATAGGAATGATCAACAAGAAGCCAAGAAGCGCCATACCATACCATAAGGTTACCTCATATATTGTACTTCAATACTCAAACGAATACCTTCCTTTAACTCGCATTAGCCGCATTTGTGGAAAACATCAGGTACATAGTTTAGTTGTCTTTCGAATATAATACTCATACGGATTCTGACACTATAGGCGGGTGACTGTGAGCACCTCGTAAAAATAACAAATAAGTAGAAGTTACCAAAATAAGTCACACACATCTTAATTCCCTCTTACTCTCTCCTCTCTCACATACCAGAGGTTCTCTCCTGTCAAGGATTTCAATGGATACAAATGCATTTTTGCACCTTTAATGTGTGATGACAGGACAGAACAAAGATATAATAAAATTGTTGCCGAATTAAATAAGTACGTTACTTTTGGAAGACATCGCAAGAACACAGAAAGCTATATCCTAACCAAACATGCATATATGGTAGATATGATGATACTGATGCCAAACTAAAAGGATAGCACAGCAGTTTCACACTTCTTTTTTTATACAAAGGTTCTACTGCTTTCAGCTTTCGTTTACACAACACAAATTTAATGCACAAATGCATATTTATACATATAGGATTCAATTAGAGCATGCAAGCTGTGGTAAATGCATTTCTTTAGGTAAATACCAATAGGTATGATATTGTCCACAACGCCAAAATGTATACCCACACGCATAGACGGCAGGTTACCAAGGATGGCAAATGATCCGTGCCCACCTTTACAAATACTTTTAGTGCATACAGATACATAACTTATCAATGTGTAAATAGCCAACCGTACTCCATTACCATTAGGTATATCATGCGCATCATTTGTATAAAAATGAGCCTTCATGGAAACCCAAACAACATCGGCGATTAATTCCAATTTTAAACATACATTGTACACTGCAGATTCTGTTAGTACTCTACAATTCACCAACAAGTTCAAAACCCTCCAATACTTATGCAGCTACGGCGCGCCGAGCCAAAAGAAACAGTGTGCAATATTTAAATAGCATGAAGTGACTTACAATAATATTACCCGATATATAGCCACAGATTTAACTAAAAAACATACGCTTTGCAGAATTGCATCTCCATCTTCATACTGTCATACACCGCATTCCTCAGGAAATGCCAACTACCACAAGTTTGTGAATTTCAAAATAAAATTATAAATCTTCCGTCACACAGATACATCCGTACTGGTAAAGACAGATGCGATATATATGACTAAAAGTGGTTACCATCAATAAGGCTGGCCGTTTCTTTACCATTAACCTACACCTAATGAATGGTATAGACGGCGGAGGAGGTGAATAAAAAATGTAATAAGAAAGCCCACGACATTTAAAAATGGTCCTACGAAAAGAATAAATGGCTGTGTATACCCAGCATCTTAAGCCTATATAGTTATCTGACAGACACCATACCATAACCACCCTGGCCAACCACGTTTCTTAAAGAATCCTACAAGCCTGAGAAGGACCCCGCATCTTTTAGCATCTTGACATGCTCAGCCATTTGATTTACCCTCCCTTGACACTCACAACTTTTTCTAGGGTGCCAAAATGTGAAATAAGAACACTACAGATGCTAGTAATAATGCAGTATATCAGTACAGAGTCAGAAGAAGTACAGAGCTATAAAAATGCATCTTCGATTGTGGCTCGTTTCAAATTCGCAAAAATCATTACTATGATACCTACATGATGAGGTACACCTCAACCCCATACCGTTGTCCTTTTTCTTCCCATCTAAACTGTTCATCATACTCGAAATACAGGCAAGAATATATACCACAATCTAAATACACAGTACATTCGCTTACAACAGAAACTTGATCTCAATATTTTTTGCATGCTCTAAAAGGCCTATAATTAAATGTGTTTCCACACACGACGACGACAAAACAGTATGAGTCATCTCTAGATAAGTCAGATCTTATTAGAGAAAGGAGATCATGCGATGAACCCAATACCTAATAAAACAAATTATGGTGGTGATACGCAGCTTAAATAATACCTCGGTCACTTCTACTTTTATGGATATCTTTGTTAGCTGTCAACTGTTCCTACACACAAACGCGAACAATACATAATGCTCAAGCAATAGAAAAAGCTCTGTCACGACAACACTCGCTTCATTTCCAGCACTCCGATTGGGATATCCAGAATACGTAGGAAGATGTTTTGTAATTCAGTCCAAGAGGAGCAGAGGTATAAATAACAAAAATATAAGCTAACCAAAACCATACAAGGTGCTTACATACTGAAAAGATAAGAGTATCGTTTATGTATCAGCCGTGGAGAAGTGCTTGAAGAGGATCTTGAAATAATCATATCGTGTCACGAAGCCAATCTAAATAACCCATAAAGTTCAGCATTTCCACAAAACTATTCCAAGGATACGGAACAATTTATAGAGCATTCGCAAAAGCAGAGTACAGGGGAGACAATCAGGTGCAGCACATTTTTACTGCCTTTCATAAAAACTAAGTTGTCATCATAATTTTGCTCTATATTTTTTCCCTTTTCTCAACCTCTGCAATGTCAAATCCAGTGAATCTTCAAGTAGATGAAAAGAAAATACACGGTCTTCATTGTCGAGCACATCGTAAACAACAACGGTGTGTCAATCTATACAGGCTGCATATATTTAGTATGTATCTTAGAGTTTTATCTCTTGAAGAGGAGGAACCTCCGATATCTTCAAACAGCATGTATAAACAATTCAATGGAAATCCGGAAAACGAGGACGTGTCCTCCATGACTGTTACCAGGAGCTTTTAGTATATACAGTTTCTCGCCTCTATTCTATATTCTAGAACAACTATGATTCCCTATCAAAAAATGACAAATGGAAATAAATATTATTCTCTTCAATAAACTTCCCCTAATAATAATATTATTGCACCACAGAAATAGGTAGTATTTGTTTCATGATAAATCTTCAGGAAAGAGATAAACAGAACAAGGAACAAAGCTCATGTATACTCACCCCAACCTATGGACATTTTATGACTAGTTTTACTTCAATGTCATACATATACATACAATGTACACTCTACTGTGTATAGAAACCTGGAGGATGTCTTGAGACACTTATTATATAGTAGTAGGAACCCATTTAGCTCACGATTTTATTATTGAGCCTTTCCACATAATAACAATCCTAATATTATGCCTATATGTAACAAATTTCTCAATAACAAATTTTAGCCCCATTGTTACCAATTCCTACAAATGCGCAGAATGAGAAGGAAATGCTTTCAATGGGTCAGTTATTTAGCTACAGCCCACCATATAGCAGGAGTATTACATCAAAAAGTCGAAACAGGACTTGTATAATGAGTAATATGTATACATTTTGTTTGGCGAATGAAACTCGGTTACATGCCTTTGAATTTCTTGTACACATGCCTTATAGTTAGTACACTTCCATAGCAATCAAAAACTAGTACAACCCAACATTTACATACATGCTTATATAAAAAAACACCCGTGCATGTTGCCGCACGTGCCATGGTCATAGTTTAGTATAAACTTCAGATTTGCGCAGATACCCAACAGCTCGATAAATGACATTAATAAAGTGGAGTGGAGCTTTACCAAAATACACAAAAACCTTATAACTACAGCTGTATAGAGCTTTGGGTAATTGATCCACGGCAAAAAGACAATAAGGAACTCATTGCTCCTTGTTCCTAAAACTTCACTCTCTCTCTCTCTCTGATCGTCAGTTAAATTCGTTACTTTTAATATTCTTTTAATATCCTTACTACATATTCCTACGGATTCTACTGTCAGCAGAGTACTTATATTCAGGTATACAAATACCAGGAAACTAGGAATATTTTAGCGAGAGCGTTCTCTCCTTACTCAGTACGGGGTGGCCAATCTCTATATATCGTCGGCTAAAGTGCAAAAGGGGCTATAATTTTCGTAACGTTATGGGAAAAACAAAATTATAGCCCCTTTTGCACTATAGCCGACAATATCTTCTTGCGATTTTACTTAACAAGCAACGAAACGAATGTTAAGATGTAAAGTACATGTACAAAGCTTACAAAAACGAGTACTACATATTAGGCGTTCAGGTTAAGAGTATTCAGCTAATTGTAAGCGCAAATAGAACATTTTAAAGCCAACGTGATTCCATTTTATAACAGGTTGCTAATAAATCGTAAATTAAACATTGTGTAGAATTCCCCGTAAACAAGTCGATTGCTGTAAAGTCCACGTATAATTGATGTATCTAGTTTTAGATATAAGCTGTATGTGTACATGTTCTTAGAACTACACCTGGATAAATATTCGACTTTTACCTCGGCCTTAACATTATAAAACGCAGAAAGTAATATCAAATAAGGTTTGCAGATAATCTTAATGAAAAAACTAAACCAACGAAGTAAGCATTGCAGTTTAGAAAAATAATCATGTTTTACATGTGAAAGCGAATGCAGTAGCTCACAACGATTTCATCAAATGATTTATGAAACCTAAACATCATCATCCCGCAGTACAAGCTCATAGCAGTGGGTGGACAGTCTTTCGTTCAGCAATAGGTTTCGAAAACTCCTAAGTAGTTTCGGCTTTCCAAGAATGTAACTTACTACAATTCTTATCCGCTTGTTTATTTCCGTTCAATGATGTTTTTTCAATGTGGGAGAAACAAAAAATGAAAGTTATTTAACCGATTAGATCTGCTATTTCTGAGTCCAACACAATTCCAATACAATATTAACTAACAACTAAATTTTTGCATTTTATAAACAGACTGCCTTGTATGCAAACCGCGCAGTAAAATTACAATTGATTTAGGACGGACGACGGATAAAAAAATATGAATCAAATTATTACTATTATTATTATTATTATTGGCAGTCTTTTTCCTCATTTCAAAAAAGCAAAATACCACGGAGTAAAATGGCCTTGCTGCACCGTGCACGTAGGTAGCCTACATTATATATTACTTTAAAACCTAGGATAATAACAGAGTATTCATTCAGTGGTAGTAGTGTGTTGTTATACTCTCTCTCCGCTTTTTAAAAACTTAATAGCATGCAAAAGGAGAGGAGAGCACAAGCAGATTCTATTATTATAGTAGCTCAACCCATGCCACGTGTAGAAAATATCCTTCATAGTTACATGCAAGCTTCATGAGCATTCCTCATTCCTTTTTAGTACATAATTTCCAAGCAATTTCCCTATTTTTATTCACTACACAAGTTAAATGTAAATAGTAAACAGTGTAGTGCAGAAAACAATTTCTCAACTATCAGTAAGCGGGACGAGGGCTATTGAGAAACCTTTGGCCAAAAGTCATGAGTAATTCAAACATCCAACACCGCATATTAGTTCGTCCAATCAAATAATAGTTAATACAAGGATGGATAACGCTTTAATGATTGTGTATCATTTTTGCAGAGAAATCTATGAAACAAGTTTTGCTACAATAATTTTATGGTGGCGTGCTGCTTATTCCTTGTAACGTTGTAACAAAACGTAAATGGAATTTTGAATTTATAGGTCAATTTTTCAACTATCATATTTTTTTAAAGCTAACAGTGGTAATAACCAGTAGAAAGACAAGGAATCATTACTCCGTTTCTGGTATAGACGGCGAGCAAAAAAATTAATACTACTACAATAATTTCGCACTCAGAAAGCTCTTGGGGCGACTCACCCATACAAAATATCTGAAGGATTATATAGACAGTGTGTACATAAGATGAAAAAAACTACTTTGAAAAATTGACGTTAACATCCTTGTTACATGTAACATGCAGCAGTATATACAGTTTTACAGTTATGTATATACATTACGTATAGACATAGACACAAGTCTTCGCAATTTAGAAAAAGAAACTACTACAACTTTTACACATAAGGAAAAACATTTTACCTTCCCATTACGGTACTTACTAACTTTATGAACTTTACTCTTCTCCATCACCTAAATACGTACAATACAACCGAAAGGGAATTTTCATTCAAAACCAAGGAGCTTACTATGCATAATATCTTCTAAATGGTGTGTAATAATATATGTGACCGAGCTTAAATTCAAATTCAATGAACCGATATCTCCATTTCTCATTTAATAGCGTAGCACCACACCATTGACTTACTTATAACTGAATTCTTATGCGAAGAAACTTTCCAAGTCATACATCATGCATACCATACTATGCAAACTCATAAACGAACAAAATGATGATCATACTACTACAACCTAGGATACCCACACATTCCAACGTTAGGATATGCACTGCAACAGTTTAAAAAAACATCGCTACATACAAAGATACTTTTGTCATGATAATCATAACAAAAGCTTTCCTTGCTTATTTGGACACTGCAATATATATATATATATAAATACTAATACACCGATAATTAGTACCATAACGGTTCCGTTGACTATTAAATTATAGGGTATAAATCAGAATAATATATGATCGAATAATATTTCCATAGTATACATAAGCATACCAAACAGTCAGGAGGACGTAAATGTATTATGTAAATAATTCAAACCAAAATGTCGTTCACTTAGTCCTTTCATCCTATGTACTCCTATAGAAACATTTTCAGAAAAAATTCAACAGGGACCATAGACCACTTACTTGATATCAGATGCATACTCAGCTAAATGCATGCAGTAACACATATACATATTACAGTAATATATGGGGGGGGCAATGTGACAATCACGATATAAAAAATACATATGTACTCGGTTGCATCTGGGTGGTTTAGCAAACATATCTTTTACAGGAAGGTGAAGATGAATGAATAAAGGGAATGTGAACAATGTTAACCTCTTTATAAGTCACAGCCCAAATGGAGTAGCTTATAGTTACTTTCCAGTTACTGTGTATCACTTTTTCCTGAATAAAATGCGACCAGGGGATATCCAAAATTGAAGCCATTAAAGAATTTTATGTATTTAAACTCCAGAACAAGTTTTTACGTTTTAAATACTATTCCCTTGCATTCTAGATTTGTTTACCACACACGCAGGAATGAGGATTCAATTTCACGTTGAAATTTTCCTTATAATTGAAACTTCCCTTTTCCTTCCCTCTCTTCTCTGGACGAATATACAAAACGACAGATTTTAAATTTACACAAATGTTAGACAGAGAGAAAACAAATGCAACATGTATGTAAAAAGCATCTTTTAAAAAAGACTTGCATGGGGGTAAAATGGTAAGATAAAGATTTTATAAACATGCAAAAATTCAGATCTGCACAAAAATTCAAGTTGACAAAAAATGAGGAGGAGGTAAAGGCCTCTGCTTTTGCATGACACTTATTCACTTACTCAGTTATTTAACCAAATCACAAAAAAGACGTGGTAGTTTAATTATATGACTTTTCCTCAAACGAAACATGCTAGCACTTATTACTGAATCCGCACACACCTACATATAGCTACAGGTATAAAGTACACTTCCCGCTAGTATTAAATACACGACAAAGTGGTTAAATATACTTGACAAACAAGAGAGTTAAACTGTAATTTGCTGCAAATAGATGTTTTAAGGCAAACGTTAAATACTTTTGAATACATGATCCAACGGTTGCAGAGCACTCTTTTGCATATACACGCACTGAATATTAAAATTATTCCTTTAATACTTCTACATGCTCATTGACGCAGTAAATACTTACACACTTACACATTTGTACACGAGAAAAAAATATGCAAGCCCAGCAACAAGGTTGCTTTGTTTACTCTTACCAATATACAAGGATGGACAGGAAGTAGATACAATGAGTGAGTCTTTCTATTTCAAAACACAGTATACACATATATATGTGTTCAATAAATATCTATCTCCTAACTTGTAATTTACATTCTTTCAGATTCTATCATTACTATAAATGATCTCCTCGATGATTTTAATGGTACAGACATGGCTGAAAAATAACTACTGTCAATATTGCATATATACAATAAACCTTCGCATATGAATATCCTTTAAAAATAAAATTGAAAGCTATATTTTCGCTTAATCATGCTAACTCCAACTAAATAACATAGCCAGTAGTACATTTTAGTAGCCTCTGAATGTAGTATTGTAGCGTACTCAATCATTTTTATATAGAATAGATAAAAGGCATAAAGAGAATATAATATGAAACTTCGAAAGAGGTTTGTTTTTCAACGGGGAATCCCAAATGCTCATCGAATTTGCATGATGAAACCCTGACCCTATCACTGACTCTCTGCCTATTTTTCAAAAGACAAATACATCCACATAAGCATGTCCAATAGTCCTAGACACAGAACATTTGCAAAAGGATCAAGAGCCTACACCCAAAGCCTATGAGCTCATACATTTTATCCAAAAGATGTTTGAACCCCATAACAGGGCGTTTTATGTAAAACATCTCAAAATAACTTGAAACTGGAGAAAATAGATGCTTATTTGAATATTACATATCCAACATTGAGAAAAATGTGGTAGACACATAATACATCAACAGAGCGAAAAAATTAGACAAATAGGGTGTGAGATGAGACGCGAAGTAAAAGTTTAATATCAAGTACAAACTTTTTTGAAAAATAAACTATACACATACACAATCACCAACATACTACATTAAGTAGCTAATAACTGTTCAATGTGTGTGTAGACACGAAGGCACGCAGAAAACACGTGAAAGAATTTCTCAAAATACACTTAATTGCAAACTATATAATAAATCGCAAACGAAACGAGCTACTTATTACTCCCATTTGATCAAAATCATGTAACTCTATATATAATGAAACTGAGAATATATATACACATACCAATAAATCAACACAAATACACAAATCACATTACAAAAATTGCCTTTCCCTAACAACTTAAAACCTCTGATCACATTGTATCCACCAACAGAGCTCGTGAATATTTTTATAACCTTTTTTCATACACACACAAAACTTCCATCCATCTATGAAACAATGTAGTAATACATATACACACTCAACCAATAATTAAATAGTATTGATTGTTAATAATACAAACATATATTGCTACACTCCATATAATAAAAGTGAGATAGAGACGAAGACAATCGGTAAATTGTCATTGGATGAAAATAACATATC